>PVKM010010385.1:12040-35112 GCA_004027735.1 Carollia perspicillata
TTTATTTTGACTCCTGGCACTATTAAAATATTAAGTGATTTTCCTTCTTTACTCAGATTTTCTGCAAAGATTACTTTGAATATGGGTCCTAAGTGAAAGTCTCACCCCATTTTACATCACAGCTTCCGGAGGGGGCCCAACAGGCATGTAGTGTACATCCCTTCAGCCAAATGGTCCAGGGAAAGTACCGGGAGAAATGATTCTGGGGAGCAGAGTGATCTCACCTCCAGCATCAGTGTTAACTCTGGGCAGGCCAGTCCCGGGCATCCCAGGCAAACTGTCCTCTCTAACCATGTGTCTGCCTTGGGACTGGAGCATAAGTGATATTCAACTGGTGTTCACGGTAAAGTTCTCTAGATTTTAACTCAGGTATATTAGTTTTCTATCATTGCCATAACACATCACCCCAAGCTTTGGGGCTAGAACACCACAAACTGATTATCTTACAGCTCCATGGGGCAGAAGTAAAACACCATCTCACCAGGGGCTAAAATCAAGGTGTGTGCCTTCTTTTTTCGAGACTACAGGAAAGAATCCGTTCTTCGTCTTTTCCGTATTAAAAAAAAACAAACAAAATAAACATTGCTTGGCTCATGGCCACTGCCTCCACTTCTGAGCCAGCAGCAGCACGCTCAGTTCTCACGTCGATGACGTCACCCTGACCTTTTCTTCTGCTTCTCTTCCACTTTTTAAGGACTCTTGTGCTTACTCTGGACCCACCCAGAGAGTCCATGATAATCTCCCCGTCTCAAAGTGGGCTCATTAACAACTTTGATTCCATCTGCAACTATTCAGCATGTGACCCGACATCCTGTCAGATTTTAGGGACCAGGGCCTGGGCCTCTTTGGGAAGCTATTATTCTGCTTACCACATAGGGACCAAGCATTCTGGGAATTACATTTCAGATACTTTCCTTCTCTTTGTTTTGCTTTTAATTTTTACCTGGTTTGAACATTCTCTTTATTGAAGTCTGGGAAGAGGGAATGATCTTTCTTCTCTTTCCTTGTCATAAATCAAACCATGCGAATTAATTAGGGGCAAAAATTGTGATCTTTTTATTTCCCTCCCTCCTGGTAGTTCTCTGGCCGGCGTCTTGGAAACAGCCCCACGGGGCGTGTGGCGACTGGGCCAGTGATGCGGGAGTCCAGAGCGCGCTCTGTTCCCTGCTGATGCATGCATGCTCCAAGAGCGTATTCATGAACCACAGGGGGCGTGAGAGGAGGTCACTTTCTTGGTAATAATTTCTTCTTCTTCAGCTAAGTATCGAGGAAGCAACTTGTTGAATCATTTGGGGATATCTTTCTGTTCTTTTCTTTTTGTCTTTGAATATACGTCAGCTGCCCTATTAGATATCCATTTGCCTGAATCAAATGAACATTACACAGGGCAGGAAACTCCCAGATATTATTCTGAAAGTAAGTAACACAGGAAGAGGAAGTTATGAGAAAAGAAAGATTAAAATGTGAGTAACTAGCAGTCTATGCTAATTTTATTCCACATGGCTTATGTGCAAATCAGATGAACCAATCCATAGATTTTAGAGATTTTACTCCAAGTACAAAAAAAAAATCATTTTTTTCCCATGTGTCCTCAGAATTGTACCTTTGACATACACTCTATAGTTTCTTTTTTGCTAAGACCAACTTTCTTTACATCTCGCACATTACCTCATTTATCTTGGCAGCATTGTGTCATTCTGTTGCATTATAGAGAAGGCACTGGAAATTTCAGCCTTCTGATTCAGCAGCAGATCTGTGGAAAGGAGACTGACCTTGCCCGAGGTCACGTGGTCCCCTGCTCACAGGGCTTCTGGGACCCCTCCCCTCCTTAGCCGGGGCCCCATCCTCTTAACGCATTCTCATTTGATTCTGTTCAGAATTTATTAACAATTCAACTACCACAAACTCATGTCTAGTGATCCTGAGATCCTCTGCCTCAGCCTTGTGGAACCTTCTTACAAGGTGTTTACAATCATATGCTGCATGTGTGGATAAATCCAGCTTAACCTCTTAGTTTCTCTACTGAACATCCAATATTAACCTGGTTTTGTAAAGGAAAGAAATTGAACCTGAGTGGATGAATTCATAATTAAAACTACTGGAAAAAATTTCCCTTCTGATATTTACATTTTCTCCTTGTGTATACTGAGGTCTTGGTTTAGTTTATTCACAAACATATTTTAAATATTATTTTTAAAAGCAAGGTTGTTTGGGGAGACACTGAGATTCAGTTTACTTCCTTCTACTTGCTAAAAAAGAAAAATTCCCCTCTCTTCAATCTCATGTGTAAAATAGAGATACATTTAGAGTCCTTTAAAATCCTGACTTGCCAGCAACAAGTTCCAAAGCTGAACAGTAACAGCTGGGTGAAACATTTTAATATTCTGGAAAAAAATTATATTATTTATTAAAGTATTTTTATTGCAAGTTTGTTGTGGGCTAGTCCCAGATATTTCATTTCAAGCTTACTTTACAGTTCCCTTGCAAAGATAAGGATGAGTAAACAATCTTAATGACTCAGTGTAATTGTTTTATGTCTTCCCACCCTCAAGACACCTCTGTCTAAGTGGGATAATTGAGGATTAAATTGTGTTGAAGGCACTTAGCACCTCGCCTGGCACCCGGTAGGTGCTGAGTACAGAGCCCTAGTTCTGGCAGTAGGAGCTCCATCAGGTTGGAAGGAAGGAAGACCTTTGCTTCTGGCAATTGTAATCACCCAGGGCTCCCGGGTCCCACTGCTCCTGCCTTTCATTTCTGGGCCAGGCTGGGTGCTGATTCACTGCTCCAGATGTTTCCTGCTTCCTTGTGAGAAAATCATATAGCTCCGTCCCAGCAGCTGCCACTGCCAGGAGTGAAAACCTGGGCCCCCAAAGAGCTCTCTCTCTCCGGAGGCCAGCTTCCCCAGACTCCCGCTCTGGGCCAGGTTCTTCCTTTGGCTCTCGTAGTCACTGTTACAATTCTCAGATGAAAGCTTTTACCTACAAAGAAAATGGTAGCATTTACGAGTTTATTTCTGCCATCATTTCCACGTGGAGGAGGACTTTTCACTTGCTCATTCATCTGGGGCAGCCCCTCGTCTATCTCTGAGCTCCCATCCATCACATTTTTCAACACACCAAAGTGAGGGCCATGCCACCATGTCACTGGTAGAAAAACTGGTTGGGAGTATATTTGTTTCCTGGAGCTGCCATAGCAGCACACCACAAATCGGGTGGCTTAAAACCACAGTTCTGGAGGCTAAAGATTCAAAATCAACGTGTTGGTACAGCCGTGCTTCCTCTGAAGGCCCTTCCTCCTTGCTCCTCCCTTGGCGTCTGACGGTATCTGGCAGTGGGTAGCGTTCCTTGGCTTACAGCCGCGTCACTCCAGTTTCTGCCCCCGTCTTCACATAACTGTCTTCTATTCCTGTGTGTCTCCTCGTCTCCATTTCTTCTTCTCATAAGGACCCCAGCCTTTAGGTGCGGGCCCACACTAATCCAGTATGACCTCACTTCAACTAATTACGTCTGAAATCCTATTTCTAACAAGCTCACATTCTGAGGTCCCCGGTGAACATGAGTTTCGAAGGAGATGCTTCTTCAACCCACAGAGAGACTTCACTGAGTTGACTCCCTCATAGTGCAGAGCTCTTAGTTTCGCATCCCTCCAGGCATTCACTAAATGCCAATAAATGAATAGGTACTTTCTAAAGAGCAAATATCTGCAAGAGGTTGTGCACATGACCTCTGCTTTTGGGACCAACTGCAGTCTGATTGGAAAGAAAGAACAAAACATGATTGAAAAGATGGCCCCGGGTCATCTAGGTCCTGCTTCCCCTTGCAGTGGCTGAGCTCCACACATGCGCATCCTGGCTGTTTAATTCTATCAGGAGCATGCTTCTGAGAGTGTTCACGCAAGACAGCCTGGAGGACATACACCTCATCTGTTTCAGCTGGAATCAGACCCAGCAATTGCCCCTCAGTGACCACCCCTGATGACGGACTTCCTGGGAAAGCCGACCACAGAAGAGTCAGAAGAGTCAGAACAGTGGCAGGGCCCAGGTCAGAGAGGTGGGAACTGGACAATCCCAGGATCCTCAGCCTTATCCCAAGAGGGACTTGGGGTTCTCACCTGTGTACTCTGCCCATATGTGCAAGTACGACTACACACTCACTATCCCCTCCTCTCACCACCTACTGGCTGGTTCTTTTCCTATCTTTTCCTCTTCCTCATCGTTTCTGGTGACTCATCTTCTTCACTGGTCTGCTTCTTTATCGTTCATTCCGCCACCCGCCCTCTGCTAAAGCATCTCACAGCAGCAACTTCTGCTGCTTACTGTCTCCTCCTTAGTTGAAGCGAGGATCAGGTGGCCGTCTGCCATTTTTTTTTTACACCAGTCCTCTGTGATCAGGGGCTGGCACCTCACTGGCATCACATCTTTGGTCCGTTGCCTTCCAAAGTGTGAACAGCTGTGACTGCAGGCGGTGTGAGGAGGAGAGCGCAGAGGTGGTGACACAGGACAAACACATCGCTGTCCATGGTTGCCTCTTCGAAGGGGCTGTTTCCCCTATGGCCATGGCTTTGGCAGATATCTTAACTAGCATCGCCCAGCCCTGCACAAGTCATGAGAGAGCGCACACCTGGACTCGTTCTCCGTGCCCGCATTGCTCTGGCCTCTTTTAGAATTGATTTTACAGCTGTGACTCTGAGTTAATGCCTCCACCATCCGCCAAATGCGTTCTTAGAAACAGTTCTACCTAAAATCCATTGTATTCTGTCTGTTCTAGGATGTGTTTGAGGGTGTGCTCAGTATTTGACTTAGTGATCTTTGAAGAGGACCCATAGGAGAAATTTCTCTCCCATCTTTTAACGGGAATCTATGTTTTTCCTGAACAACAGGTCTGGGTATGTCTTCAACATAGTGACTCACACACTCACTCTGTGTCCCTCTGTGCTGCCTACCAGAAGGTCGGAGCCATCTGCAGCGATCTCCATGGCTTCATTGTGTGGGTGTTATGGGCAACCTCTCCATCTTTTAATCTTTTTTTCTTTACCCTGGTTTCCTCTGTGATTTTCTGTCTGCCCATAATGTATGTATTTTATAAGCTATATCAAATGTTTGAAATGGAATATGAATACATTTTGCAATAGAAACTGTTGATTACCATTGTTCATGTGGCAAATGTTAAGCACTTACTTTGGCTGGTTGTGTTAACTAAAGCATATTTCCTGTACTGTGTATGTCTATAGAGTACAAACTGAATGGGTTTAAAGGGGAAAGCAGTCTCTGAGGGCTGGCGAGGTCACATTCCCATGGCTCCTTGCAGCATGTGGATTGGAGCGAAAACTTCTCAGGAGTCCTCACGCACCCCTTCACCCACCTGTGGGAAGGGGGACTGTGCAGCTCAGAACGGGACCACCCGCTTCTGGGAAAGAAGTCCTCGCAGCTGGACCCTTTGTTTCTCCAGAGGTGTGAGCACATGTGAATTTCACAAAGCAAAAAGACAAAATTAGCATAGAAACTACACCAGACACGATAGAAATGGCTCCAGTTTACTGCTCCTGAATTTTTATTTTAGAATTTCAGAAGTATAATCTTTTAAAAGAAGACATTCCCAGTATTAACAATCAGAAATTGTAGGGGTTTATCTCAGCTAGATGTAACTCAGGGAAATTTCTCTGTCCTGCTCCTATTCAAATAGCTTTTCCTTTTGCTGTTTTGATTCAAGGAAATAAATTCTTGATGACCTGCTCTAAGTGCTGTAAATGTTGAAAAATACCACTTCCCTGGCTCATGTCACACCACTGCCCTTTAGAGAGAACTCAGAGAAGGCGGGGACACCTCATTTGGACCTCGAACTGTCAGTGAGGAAGGCGGGCTTGCTAGCGGAGAGAGGCGTCACAGTGCGTGTCCTAGTGCTACTTAGACTTAAAAAAAATTGTCATTTGAGATTCTCTTTATACTGTTCCCTCACTCTGGGGGAAAAACGCAGGGTTGATGTAATTACCGTTTCCATTACAATGCTGTGAAGATTAGGTCATGTTAGGCTTTCTCCTTTCAGAACAGGTCTCACGATCTCAGGCTCTCACACACGTGAAGCAGGTGTTAGGAGACAGATGGGACGCATGGATTACCAGAGAGCTGTGATGCAGCGAAAATTCTGTCCCTCCTGACCATCATCCCAATGCTGATTTCTTGCCCTTTTCAAGTAGTGTCATGTCTCAGAAACAAACAAGAGGAAATGGAATTCTGCTGGCTGAAATCCCTTACAAAACGAAAATATGAGGGTACCCGTATCTTCAGTTCCAGTATCCCTCCCACGCTGTGTGTTTACTGCCTTGTACTGCCGAGCTGTTTCCTTCTACACCTGACTGGTATCAACATGTGCAGTGAGGCTTACAAAATTGTAGTTTTGATTTAGCGACAGATTAGCCTGAGCGGCACTTTCAAGATTGTAAACTTCAAATAACCATGATTTGTAACTTGAAAATTACACCCCTAAGAGTTCTTTCCTGTCCAGTAATTTAACAGCTTCGTTTCGTGTGTCTGTAATTCAAAGGACGATATCAGAAAACTGGGCAAGCTGTTGATGCACGGCTCCTTCAGCGTCTGGACAGTGCACAAGGATGGCTATAAGATGAAGGATTTTATGCGATTTAAGCCCAGCCAGAGGCAAATCTACCTATTTGAAAGGGGAATCGTGTTCTGTAAGATCCGAGGGGAGCCCAGTGACCAGGGCCACTCTCCTCATTACAGCTTTAAGAAATCTATGAAGGTAAAGGGGCCCTCTTGCACCTGGGAGTCAGTACCTCCTACGGACAGAAATACAGTTATCCTTATTTCACAGATAGGAAACTGTAGCTTGGAGAGGTGAGGTTAACTTGCCAAATGCCACACAACAGAGCTAGAGTCCACACCCAGGTCTGACTCCAGAGTCAGGCCTTGTGATCTGTCATCAGTCAGGACCAGGGTGGAACAGAGGTGATTTGGGGCTAAGTAGAAAAAAGGGGCAGTATAGCAGCCTGTCTGAACAAAATAATTAAAAAGTACCCTCTTTTCTCCAGGCAGAGAAGTGAAAGACTTGGTCATTGGGGCATGGGCTGGATTTCCTCTTCCACTGGCTCTTCTGCACACAGGTGTGGGCACACATGTCCTGTCCCTGGGGTCCAGGAACCCAAGTCCACACCAAGCATTGCCTGTCTAAGAAAATGTTGCGTGAGACACACCCACTCCCATGCACACACTTGTGTTCTTGTGATTAAAGTTGTTAATTTATTCTTAGTAGCTTTTGTGACATGTTTCTTAATGGATACTAATTCAGTTACTCTCAGGTAGAGAGATTTGTGAAATACTTAGATATGAAAAGAGAGATCCTCCTTTTGCTTGGAGGTTGGGGGCTGCAGCTCTACATACAAAAAGGAATAGTCTGTGTTATCCTCTGAAACAGAGGTGACAGGTGACACTGTACCAGACTATGTTTCATCCTCCTTGGGGCCATTAAGAGAGGACAACAAAACTCTCAGAAGGAAGATGGAAGAAGGAGATATCAGGGTAGAAAGGATTAGGGTAGCTGATGTGACAATTTTGAAATCAGAAAATGATGGTATAGAAAATTTTCTTCTTTCTTTACAACAGTTGACAACACTGTCAATTCACCAACTTGAAAGGGGGAGCAACAGAAAGTTTGAAATTGCCAACCGAAATGGACTTGAGAAATACATCCTGCAGGTAAAGCTCATGTCTTCCCCATAGGTTGACTTGACAAGTGTTTTCTATCTCATTATTCTAAAAGTCACCCAGAGGGTAAAAAGCCCTGTGCAATCAATATTCCAGGTGATCTGATACTCATAGTACCTTCTTGTCTGTAATTGCAGGCAGCCTCGAAAGAAATCAGAGATTGTTGGTTTTCGGAAATAAGTAAATTATTGGTGGAACAACAAAACAGTAATAAAGGTAGGGTTATCCCTGCTGACTTTAGTCTGGAGAATTATACTGTTTCCAGCATTGTGGTGGGTGTGCAGATTGGGGGTATTGTTAAAGAAAGTGGTTTGCCAGGAAAATAACTGTGGCCACATTTTCATAGTACAGTAATCAGAAGCACCTGCGTTTGCTTTTGCTTGTGTGGGGTTTTGTGGTTGTCTGTGGGTGTGGCCCTCTTAGTTGTGTTCCTCCCACATACCTAATTGCCAAGATCAGCTTTCTCAATCCAATATCCCAAAGCCATCCAAGAAAACGTTAATGGAAATTTAAATGGCCAATACTACTTCCAGAAGCAGTACTACATTTTTAAGTTGAAATACAATTAATATAACATAAAATTCTAAGACACTAGTTTTAACTCATCCATTTGGGTCTTTGATTCATTTTGAGCTAATTTTTGTATGTGGTATGAATTAGGGGTCTAAGTTCATGCTTTTGCATGGGGATATTCTAGTGTCCCTTTCCTCCACTGAGTGGTCTTGGCACTTGTTACGGATACAAGTGCCATTACAATGTTTGTTTCCCCCCAAATTTATATGTTGAAACTCTGCCCCCCAATGTCATGGTACTAGGAAATGAAACCTTTTGTAGGCAATTAGGGTAGATGAGGTCATGAGGTTGGAGTGCCCACGAGTGGGACTAGTGCGCTTACAAATGTGGTGGGAGCGCTTGCTTCCTCTGTCTGCTCTCTGCTGCGGGCCTGCAATGAGAAGCCAGCAGTCTGCAGCACAGAAGAGTGTCTTCACCAGAACTCAGCCAGACTGGCACCCAGACCTCAGACTGCCAGCTTCCAGAACTGTGAGAAATAAATCTCTGTTGTCTATAAGCCACCTAATCTACAGTACTTTGTTATAGCAGCCCAAATGAAGCACCTCGTTGAAAGTCAACTGGATGGAGATATATATATATTATTTTTGGTGACAGTCTTTTCTTTAAGCACTTGGAATATGTCATCTCGCTGTATTGTGGCCTCCACAGTTTCTAATACGAAATCAACTATTAATCTTAGTCTTTCCATGTGCCAAATTGCTTTTCTCTCACTGCTTTCCAGATTCTTTCTTTGTCTTTGACAGTTTGATTATGATATATCTAGGTGTGGATTTCTTTGAGCATATATTTCTCGGAATCTGTAGATCATCTTAGAAATGTAGATTAGCACTGTTCCTCAACTTTGGGAAGTCCTTTAGAGACTATTTCTTTAAATATTTTTTAGTGTCTGTATTTTTTTCTCTTATTCTTCGGAGACTCTCATTATACGTATTTGGTATGCTTGTTGGTGTCCTACAGGTCTTTAAGGCCCTATTTACATGTTTTTCATCCTCCCCTCCCCCGCTCAAACTGGCTAGTTCCAATTGACCTATGCCAAAGGTCTGATTCTTTCTTCTGACTGCTCAAACCTGCTATGGAGACACTCTAGTGAGTTTTTCACTTCAATTGTTATGGTCTTCAACCCAAAATTTTTATTTGGTCCTTTTTACATACAGTTTTTCTCTATTTATATTCTCTATTTGATGAGCATTTTCCTTATACTTTTCTTTAGTTCTTTATATATGGTTTCCTTTAATTCTTTGATCATTTTTATAATAGTTGATTTCACTTTTTGGTCTAAGAAGCCCAATATCTCAGCTTCCTTGGGGACAGTTTCTACTGACTGTGTTTTTTCTATGTGTGAGCCGTACTTTCTCATTTCTTTGCATGTCTCAAAATTTTCCGTTGAAAGTTGGACATTTAAGATAACATGATGTGGGAACTCTGGGAATCAGATTCTCCTCCAGCTCCAGTGTTTTTTGTAGTTACTGTTTGTTGTTTTTGTTGTCCATGATTTGTTTGTTTAGTGACTTTTTGGAACTAATTGTGTAAAATCTGTATCCACTGTCATTTGTAGCACTGAAGTCTCTTCTCAGTTAAGGACTGGGGAGAGATTTTCTTAAACACCTGAAACCAATAAATATTTCTGTCTTTGCCAACGGACTCTGTCTATATAGTGGGTCACACCTTCAACACTCAACCAGGCAGGTGACAGTTTCGCCTTAGCTTTCACTTCCGTTTGTGTAAAGCCTCACAATCAGCCAGAGGTGAGAGCATAAAGCCTTCTCAGATCCTTCCTGAGCATGCGCACAGCCCTGGGCTTATGCACGTGGCCTTCTAGACTCTCAGGAATAGTTTGGAGCTTTTCAGAGCCACTGTAGACATCTCATTACCAACTTTTCCTGTTAAACTTTTTTTTAATTGTTGTTTTATGACAGTTGTCCCAATTTTCCCCCATTGCTCTCCTTTGCCCTGCCCACCCCTGCTCCCACAGTCAACCCCCACCCTGTTGTCCACGTCCGTGGGTCATTATTACTTGATCTCTAACTGGACCATTCCCCTTCTTTCCTTTCTTATCCCTCTCTCCCCTCCCCTATGGTCCCTGTCAGTCTGTTCCATGTTTCCATTTCTCTGGTTCTATTTTACTTGTTTGTTTGTTTGTTTGTTTGTTTGTTTTGTTCATTAGTTTCCACATATAGGTGAGATCATATGGTATTAGTCTTTCATCACATGGCTTATTTCACATAGCATTATACTCTCGATTTCCATCCATGCTGTTGCAAATGGTAAGAGTTCTTTCTTTCTGCTGTGTGGTATTCCACTGGGTAAATGTACCATAGTTTTTTTATCCACTTATTTACTTATGGGCACTTAGGCAATTTCCAGCACTTGGCTATTGTAAATAGCACTGCCGAGAACTTTTTGATTAGCCTCTTTTTGCCTTAGCTGTTATCCAGTGGCTCAGGCAGCCAAGAAGTTAAATAATTGTCTATACTCACTTTCTACAAGTGCCCCTGGGGAAAAGGCTTTTCATACTAGGCAAGCTTTGAATCAGGCCTAATAAAGACAGCTTTGCAAATAGGGTATGCCAAGGAATCCCAGGCAAGTGAAATAATGATAATTCTCTGGGAATGAGACTTTGCAGGAGCTTCAGTCCTGTTTTGCCCCCTCCTATGGCCGCTAGATCACTAATTTTCACCGTGACTGCAGGCTGTTGGTTTCTAAAGCTATCGCCAACAAGGAGGGGCAGGATGGGAGCAGGGCAAATAAAACATCACAAAGCTCGCTGTTCATACTGAGAATCAGCCGTTTTTCTTGAATAAATACTGTCATGAATGCTGTAAGTGTTGTTTCATTTCCAGTGTTCAGAAAATATTGTTTCTGGCTATTTTTGCCAGTTTTTGCATGCCTTCATGGAGAAGTTTTGGAGAGATTCTTATTCCTGAACCGTATTCACAGATGTCACTTGCTGTACTCCTTTCAATAATTAAAAGTCATCTTTGAGTAGGTTTCACCCTGTGGCATTTTTTTTCAACTGATCCTCTTAACAGCAGGAATGTTTTGTAAGAAAGTCCACCACCTTCATCAAATGAATTCTAATATTTCCTTCAGGTAATGTTGCTAGTATTAAGAAATGTTAGTCTCATGTGGAAAATCTATTTCCTATAATTTATACTGACAATGGTTTATGTGCTTGGTCAGGAAAATTATATAAATATGAAAAGATAAGCTTTGACTTCAGAGACTAAGCAGGAATGCAACCATTTCGTGTTTTTTTGCTGTGTCTTCTTTGATCCTCAAGTGTTCAGGAGGATATGAGAGTGCCTGGGCATCATGTGGAAAAAGATAAACTAAGACTCATGACATCAAGTAACACAGTTCTTGATTTAAACTGTGGGCCTGCGCTGGGAAATAGTAACAAGATTATAAACTTGACTTAAATTTACATAAAGATAAGGTGGGGAAAAAAACGATGACTTACATTTGCTTTTGAACTATTGATACTATCCTAAATCTATATTGTGGTAACTGAGTATGAGTCCTGGAGGTATAAAACAGAAAGTTATAACACCCCTAGTAGAAAAAGTTACTTGTTTTCCCCAGAAACAACATTCTTTCTAGTCACCAGATTGGCCTAGAAACCCTTATTCCCTAGACCAGTGTTTCACAAAGGGCAGTTTAAGGGCAACCTGCATTAGAATTACTTGAAGGGGGAGCTTCTGGTCAAGATGGCAGCACAGGTAAACACGGCTTGCCTCTTTTCACAACCACATCAAAATTACCACTAAAGTATAGAGCAACCATTACTCAGAACCATCAGAAATAGAGTTGAATGGAAGTCTGACAACTATGTAATTAAAGGAACCACACCCATCAAGACTGGTAGGAGGGGCCCAGACGAGAACCGGCTGGTCTCTCACCCACATGTGGTGGACAAAAATTCAGGAGGGATATCTCGGGAGCAAGGAGTCCCAGCCCTACATCAGGCCCCCAGCCCAGGGTTCCACTGCCAGGAAGGTAAGTCCCCACAAATTATGGCTGCTAAGTCCCCTCAAAAGGGATCAAGCTGGTGGAAGAAACTTCTGGAGCCCCAGGCAGCTCCTCTTAAAGAACCCACACACAGACTCACCTACTCACTCCCTCCCTTTGAGCTCTAGCACCAGGGTGGCAGCTTGATGGGCACCAGTGGCATACTGGGAGAGGCTGAAGTGTCTGGCATCAGGGTGAGCAGAAGCCATTGTCCCTTTTCTGAGCTCTCCCTCTGCAGAGCCAGGGAGCCAGCAGGCTGGTGCCATATTTGAGACTCCGTCAAGCTGGCTAACACTGTTTGACCTGCCTTGGAGATCCTCAGAGACTCCCCCTCACCGAACTTATGGGCCCACCCAAGCTGCTTTTCTATATGAATGGCTGGTCTTGGCTTATGCTTGACAACCTCCTGAATTCTGTCAAATAAGGCACAGCTGGCCTCAGTGAGCTCCAGGCCAGGCACTAGCAGCAGCCAGATTAGTTTCACAGCTTGGTTTTGCCTGGGAATCTCCAAGCCCAGCACAAGTAGCAGCCTTCTCAGATTGCATTATAGCTCAGGCCGGGTGGCTCCAGGCAAATCACAAGTCGGGCCTGAAATTGGCCTGTACCATGCAGGAAACCCCAGGGCCAGCGCACCCAGTGGAGAGCTACAAACCACATCAGAGCATCACCACCCTGCCCCTAACCAGCTGATCCTCCATGGAGGGTGGAGGTTGGTGGTAAGTGGTCACACTTGTGTGGGTAAATCTCTCCCATTGGTCTGCCAACAGCAACCAAGGCTCAACTGCAAGAGGAGGGTGTACTCAGCCAACATGGAAGGTGCACCTTGAGTACCCATCTTGGGTGATAGGGGAGGCTGTGTCGCTGGATGCTACAGGACAACTACTACAATATGCCACACTACCAAGACACGGAGTCAAAGCAGCTCTACCTAATTCACAGAAACAAACACAAGGAGGTTGCCAAAATGAGGAGACAAAGGAACATGGCCCAAATGAAAGAACAGATCAAAACTCCAGAAAAAGAGCAAAACAAAATGGAGGTAAGCAATCTATCAGATGCAGAGTTTAAAACACTGATTATAAGGATGCTCAAGGAACATAGTGAGGACCGCAGCAATATAAAAAAGATCCAGTCAGAAATGAAGGATTCACTAATTGAAATAAAGAACAATTTACAGGGAAACAACAATAGAGTGGATGAAGCTGAGACTCAAATAAATAAATGGTTTGGAACATAAGAAAGCAAAAAACAACCAATCAGAACAAGGAGAAAAAGGAATCCCAAAAAATGAGGGTAGTGTAAGCAGTCTCTGGGGAAACTTCAAGAAGACCAACATTTGCATCATAGGGGTGCCAGAAGGAGATGAGAAAGAGCAAGAAATTGGAAATGTATTTGAAAAAATAATGAAAGAAAACCTACCTAATTTGGTGAAGGAAATAGACCTGCAAGTCCAGGAAGCACAGAGAGTCCCAGTCAAGTTGGACCCAAAGAGGACCACACCAAGACACATCATAATTAAAATGCCAAGGGTTAAAGATAAGGAAAGAATCTTATAAGCAGCAAGAGAAAAGCAGAGCGTTATCTACCAAGGAATTCCCATAAGGCTATCAGCCGAATTATCAAAAAAAAAAAAAAACCTTACAGGCTAGAAGGGACTGGCAAGAAGTATTCAAAGAAGAAAAGCAAGGACCTACATCCACGATTACTCTATCCAGCAAAGCTATCATCTAAAATGGACTCCATCATCACTAAGCCCTTATTATATGAATCGTTAAGGGGACTTATTCAAGAAGAAGAAGATCAAAGTTATGAACATTAAAATGACAACAAACTCACAACTATCAACAACTGAATCTAAAAAATAAATTAAAAAAACAAATTAAACAACCAGAAAATAACAGAATCATAGGTATGGAGATCATTTGGAGGGTTACAGCAGGGAGGGGAAGAGACTGGGGAAAAAGGTGAGGGATCAAGAAGCATAATAGGTAGGAACAAAATAGACAGGGGCAGGTTGAGGATAGTATACAAAAGGGAGAAGCCAAAGAACTTACACGCATGACCCATGGACATGAACTAAGGGGGGAGAATTGCTGGAGTGAAGGGAGCTACTGGGTGGAGGGGGGCAAAAGGAAAAATAGTGGGACAACTGTAATAGCACAATCAATAAAGTATACTTAAAAACTTACTTGAAGGGCTGTTACAAATGCTGATTTCTGGGTCCTACCCTAGAACTGTGGAATTAGAATAGTGAAGGTTAATGCCTAGCAACATGCACTTTAGCTTACTGAAGTTTCTGGACAGAGAGGCCTTAAACTACTATTTTCAAAACAACTTTATTTACGTATAACTGACATAATAAAGTACACAGTTTGCTAAGTGTTGACATGTGTGCAAACCTTTGACAGCGTCAACACAAGATAATGAGCACATCTATCACCCCCAAAAGTTTCCTCGTGCTTCTTTTTATTACATTTCTCCTGCCCCTTCCTCACCTCCTACTGATTTTCAGGTGACCACTGATGCTTCTGTCACTGTAGATTAGTTTGAATTTTCTAGAATCCCACAAAGAGAATCATACAGCATATACTTTTTGGGACCTGGTTTCTCTCACTCTACTTATTCTACTTATTCTGAGATTCGTTCACACTGCTTAATGTTAACAATAGCGCATTACTTCTCATTACTGTTTTCATTGCATCCTTGTTTGGATATACCCCAATTTCTTTATCCATATACCTGTAAATGAACATTTGGTTTGTTTCCACTTTGGGGGCCTATTTTGAATAACACTGCTATGAACGCTCATTCAGATACAAGTCTTCTTGTGGACATATGTTTTCTTTTATTTTTTTGAGTCAACACTTAAAATTATAATGGTTAGGCCATATGGCAGGTGTATGTTTAACTTTCTAAGAAATTGCTAAACTACTTTCTGATGTTGTCACAGCAGTGTATGCGAGTTTCGTTTGGTCCGCATCCTTACCAATATTTGGTGTCATCAGGCTTTTTAACTGTCATCTCTCTAGTAGGTGTGCACTGGTTTGTCACTGAGGTTTTAAGTTGCTTTTCCCTAGTGACTAATGGTTGAACATCTTCTCATGTGCTTCTTTGCCATCTATATATCTTCTTCGGTGAAGTACCCATTCACATCTTTTGCATATTTCTTTTTATTATTGAATTTTGAGATTTTTTTGGTGTATCCTAGATACAAGTCCTTTGCAAATATTTCAGTCTGTGGTTTATCTTTTCATTCTCTTACTTAAGAGTACCTTTTGAAGAGCAGAAGATTTTAATTTTGATGAAACCCAGTTTTTAAAATGTATGGATGATACTTTTGATGTCATGCCTAATAAATCTTTGCCTAATAGTCACCAGTATTTTCTCCCAGAAGCTTTATGGTTTAAGATTTACATTTAAGCCTCTGATCCATTTTGAGGTTTTGTTTTGTTTTTCGGTGCATGGTGTGACATGTGGGTTAAAGCTCAGTTTGTGCCTTTTGATGTCCAGTTGTTCTATTGCTCTTTCTCCAGTTGACCTTACATAGTAAGTGCACCTGTTTCCAGATGCCCTGTTTGGTTCCATGGACCTGTTTGTCTACACTGACACCAACACCTTAGCATCTCGGTTACTGTAGCCTTAAAATCAAATTATTTGAGTCTTCTTACTTTATTTTCTTTTTTAAACATTGTTTTGGCTATTCTATATCCTTTACATTTCTGGCTGTATTTTAGAATTAGCTCATCAATTTTTACCAAAAAAAAGTTCTTGCTGAGATTTTAATTGGGATTGTGTAAAATCTGTAGACCAATTTGGTAAGAACTGACATCTTAACAATATGCAACTTAGCCTAGAGTTTGACTGAACTACCCTGCCCTTCCTGCAGAAAGAAAAAACAAACAAACAAAAAAAAAAACCACATTTGTTATAAGGACATGGCATTTATTCAGTTAACAATGCAGAAACACAGTTCTGAAATTCTTCTCAAGTTCTATTCCTACATTGATAGGATGTAAATCTAGATAAGAAGCAGCATCAGAACCTAGCATGTAGTTTAGCTTGAAAAAAGACAAAAACCTACTGAACCGACAGACAGACTGGGAGGTGTGGTCCTGCCGCCTGCTTTTTATAGACACACAGACTGCATTTCCTGTTCCCTTGCAAGGAACTCAGCGGGTATTTAGTAAGTACTTGTTGAATGAACTTGTAGACTGTGGTGCGAGGACCTGCTTAGTTTTTCTGGGCCCAGTTGGCCTGATCTTAATGCAGGCAACCCTGAACCGAAGCAAAGAGATGCTAGAGGTGGGAAGGGGGGAGGTCTCTGCAGACAGCTGGGTCCCTCTCCCTCCCTCCTGTACCCTTATGAAGCATTCTAGTACAGCATTTAATAAGCTATACTGTAACCTTATGATGTGATTTTTTTCCTCTCCAGCAGACCATGCATTCTTCTAGGGCACAGAAGTTGTCTGTCCTGTTAGTTTGAGCTTCCCTTGGGCCTCATATTATACAAGGGCCTGGAACTTGTATAGGTTCTCAGTAAATGTTTAGTGAATAAACAAGCAAAAGAGCTCATTAAATAATCACATCAAATAAGCAAACTACTCTGATAAAGCTCAGCTCGAGACACGTTTTTTTCACCCCCAATCTCCAGTGCCCAGTACGTGTTTATTTGTTGAGTTCATCTAACCGAGAAAGGTCACTATGATAGCTGGCATTTCAGGACAGGGGACAGGGAAGGAAGAAGCATTGTGAGTCAATGAAACAGCTTTTCAGAGGTCGATGAAAAGGGATTCCCCCTGCACACCTCTTCCACTTAAAGACTTGCAGCCAGTTAGATGTTAACTGTATAATCCAGTAAGTGGTGTCCTTGAACATTGCCTTGTTGAATGTCAGGTACAGGGCCAGCGCAGGTCTCAGACTCCAGTGAAGGAGGGCGCAGGAGGCCCTTGAGACCAGGAGAACCTGGGGTGAGCCAGCACCCCTCCAACTAGTGTAGGGAGGAATGCAGGTGCCATTCTTCCCAGTGGTTCGATGTTTATGTACAGTTCTCTAAAGCAAGAACATGGCATGTGCACCCTGAATTGAAATAGGGGAAGAGTCACAAGGAGTAAGGAAGACCCCGTCCCCAGCACAGGTGGGACTAAAGGTAGGGTCCAGTGGGAGAGTGGGGCCTGGAAGCAATGGGTAATCCCCTCAGCGTAGAAACCGAGCAAGGCATTGCCTGAGTCTTAGCCCTTCCTTGATTACGTGACTGAGAAGAAAGGTATAAAGTTGACTTACTGCTATTCATTTGTATAAATCTAATTAGCCCACAGTTTAAATGAAGAGCAGTGGCTCACCATGAAAAGTGACTCTCTACTCGGAAAAGCTGACCCCTTAAGGAAGTGGGTAGGCACGAGAGGACTGCCAGAATGTCTGCTCAGGAGTAATGACCCTGAACGGCGGCGCTTCATTTCTTGCTCTACCTAGGGCTTATGGATTTCACCTCCTCCCACAGCTTTCTGTAGAAAGGTCAGGAGTGCTGCGTCCAGATGCTTCCCCACGAGACTCCACCTCTAACCTGAGTGTCAGTTTTCTGGTAGGCAGAAGTGGGTATGGGATCAAAATGATCAACAAGTGTGGAAGGATTTTTACATTTCATATGTTTATGGGGTTTTGAATGTGTTGTTTTCATTGTCCTCTTTTCTTTCCTTGCCTATTTAAATGAAAGATAACCTTTTCCAACAGACTTTCCACTTTATGCTTTACCACTACCCAAATCAAACTCTCAGGAACTTAGTGTTTGAGATTTTGGTTATGGAATATTATGTGATTAATTTAAGGGGATATGAAGTATGTATTCAGACATATAATTTATTTAGAAAAGGCCTCTGGAAGGAGTTTTAGTTCAAAATGTGTTTATTGAGCACCTACAAAGTACAAAAACTCTTTGAAGAAGCCTACACAGTCACTCTCTTACACATGCCCCAGGGCAAGGCTAACGAGTGTGTCTCTTCAAGGAGCCTGAAATGGCAGATTAACAGAATGTGTAGTCTCAGTCAATAAATACCAACAGCAATGCCATTTAATAAGCAGTGATTCTCAGGGTGTGGATGTGTGTTATAAAATTTTATATTTGGAAAATAAAAAATGACCTATTTTCTTCTCGATACAGACCAGAAAAAGTGAGGCATGAAAAAAATCTTGGCTGGTGAGAGCTCATAGAATAGGGTCCCAACAGTTTCTTGCATGATGAAGCCTGTCCTTCTGTGGGTCCTAACAGAATCTCTGGGAGGAGCTGCCACCCCAAAGGGTCCAGATCTGTAGCGGGCCTGCCTCAGCCAGCCTGCAGTGTGTGGGTTCTTAACTTCATGCAGGAACGATTTCACAACAAGAGTCCAGATGATTTTGAGAGTAAGTGTATTAAAGCTAGGGACAGTGAAACAAGGAAAGACTTAGGGTAGCAGAAGCAACAGAAGACTAGACTGGGCTGCTTTTAGCTCACTGGAGACTCAGAGAAAAGGGGGCCTTGGGGACAGGTTCAGGGGGTCAGCCCAGGACAAGCTGCTGCTGCCCGCTGCTCCCCTGGTTGCAAGTCTCCTGGGGTCTCTTATTTAGGAGAAAGAGAGCAAAAGTACATGCCCGAGAAAAGGAGGGGCACAGGTGTGCTCCAAGGAGAGCTCCCACTGGCTACCTTTATCTCGAAGGTTCTTATCTGTTTTCTAATGGCAGGAATTTTAGGAGAGGATCTCAATAGAATATTCATCAGCTTTCCAGCTGTGTCCTTCAATAGGCTGATCCATCAAAGCGAGTATATAGAGGGGTCGGGGTCATTCTCTGGTCAGTTTCACCTTCAAAGAATGTCGTCAAAGACGGACTGGGACCAAGGCGTGTCTGCCCCAGCACGGTCTGGAACACGTAAACCACGTAAACTATTCGCTCTGAAGTGTTCTTTGTTAGGGATGATAAGACTTTGAGATATTATCTGGCTGTAAACTTCTTGTCCAGTTTGTTCAGCTACCTGTCTGTTTTCCCATTCCATTTGCCAAGGAATTTTCCTAGCCTCAGTGTGAAAATTTTAAGTTTTGTTTACCATGGAGACTTTGTATTTGCTTATGAAAAACTTTTTTAAGAAAAGGTAAAATTGTATTTTCATCTTTTAAATAATTGGCTTTAGCCCCAATACTGTCTCTGATCAAGTCACATCCCAGCTTCTTTTTCTGTTTTGAAAACCTCAAAATGAAGAAAGACCCCTGGTATTACACTTCTCTTTCCAGTTGGACCCTAAGATGAATAAAGTGTGTGTTCAGAATCCCATTCTCAGGCTGGTAGGTTATTTTTTTAACAGGAGACTCTTCAGATTATCAAGGACTGTGAGAAAATTGAGCCTATCAACCTTATCTAGTCATAAAGTATGTTCTTCTCTTGAGGCATTTAACTCCTTTTTTCATGTGCTTAGAATTCCTTAAAGAGACTTTAGAAGACCTTTTGCTTGAGGACAGAGAGCCAACATTGGCACAATCCACAAATGTACAGATATGAGCCAATGAATGGGTAGAGTTAAAACTCCTCCTTCACCCAAAACAGAAAAAGGTGGATTGTCCAGGTGCCTTCCTGTTTTCCCTCTGTCTCTAGTCTACTAATGGAAGGTCACCAGACCCAGGGGCGTGAGGTGGGCAGAAGACTGGATAACATTCAGTTGAGTGTGTCCTAGCCTATGCTTGTGTGTAGACCGAGTTCTTATATGTCTGTGTGTATCTGTGTGTGCGCACATGCACGCACATACCTTCAGTGCTAGGAAAGCCAGCTGGGTTCAGGAGACAGAAAAATAACAGGGGACTGACTGTTAAATCGAGGTGAGCTTTGGTGACTTTTTCACTTGTTAGGCTAACAAAAACCCATTAGCTCATCAGAAGATTAGCCAAATCAAAAAAAAACAAAAAAAAAACAACACCCCAACAACCAACACCCCAGTTATGTTGTGAAAAGGTGCATGGCACACTGAAAATACCAAATGCTGGCCAGGACCTGGAACAACAGGAACCCCTCATTCATTCTAGTGGGAATGCAAAATGGTGCAGACAGGTTGGCAGTTTCTTACAAAGCTAAAGGTAGTTTTTCCATATGGTCCAGCCATCATACTCCTTGATATTTACCCAAATGAGTTGGAAACTATGGGATAGCCATAACATTGGATATTATTCAGCAACAAAAAGAAATGAGCTATCAAGTCACAAAAAGACATGGAGGAAACTTAAAAGTTTATTGCTAAGAAAAAGAAGTCAGTTTTAAAAGATGATTTTGAGAGTAAGTTCATTGAAGCTGGGGACAGTGAAACAAGGAAGGACTTAGGGTAGCAGAAGCAACAAGAGACTAGGCTGGGCTGCTTTTAGCTCACTAGAGACTCAGAGAAAAGGGGACTTGGGGACAGGTTCAGGGGGTCAGCCCAGGACAAGCTGCTGCTGCCTGCTGCTCCCCTGGTTGCAAGTCTCCTGGGGTCTCTCATTGTTTAGGAGAAAGAGAGCAAAACTACATGCCCAAGAAAAGGAGGGAGATTATACATATCTATATATACATATCTATATACATATAGATACACACATACACACCAGGTCTGTCTGAAAAAAATCCAACCATTATTAATATAATGAGAATAGTTTGCATGACATTGATGTAATCTGGCAGCCAAGGAGAGTGAACTGGAATGTGCATGTGTGAACAATGATGACTTCACTGTACTAGTCAGTGGGGGCGGTGGACGCCATTGAGCAAGCATGTGTACTGTGTGGCTGTCACATTCAAAATGACTTGAGTGAGTAGAGCAACAAATCTGCATCAGACTTGAGCATTCCTCCATGGAGACTATTCAGATGATTCAGAAGGCCACAGCTATGGGCAACTGGTAATTTACAGCTTTATTATGAAGTGTCCCTTGGGGCTCATGCATCACCTCTTGTGAAGTTTTTTTGGTGAAAGATCAAATCACCCACCTGGCTCAGCCCTGCTACCACCCAGATTTGGTGCCCTACGACTTCTGGCTTTTCCCAAAATGAAAATCACCTTTGAAAGGGAAGCAATTTCAGACCATTGATGAGATTCAGGAAAATATGACAGGGTAGCCGATTGTTCCTGGTAGAACTGTGTGAGGTCCCAAGATGCCTACTTTGAAGGGGACTGAGACATCTCTGTCCTATGTACAATGTTTCTTGTGTCTTCTTCAATAAATGTCTCTAGTTTTCATATTACATGGCTAGATACTTTCTGGACAGGCCTCATGTACATGTATGTATATATATGTATATAGCCATATGTGTGCATGTACATATGCTTGTGTGTATATATGTGTATATAGAGACAGTGAAAAGGCCAGGGGTTCAGGGATGGGGAGGGCTGGATAGATAAATGGAACACAGGAGATTTTTAGGGCAATGAAACTATTTTGCAACATATAATGGTGAACACATAACACTGTGCGTTTACCATAACCAATAACTTATAACCCATACCCACAACACAAAGAGTAAACCCTAATGTAAACTAAGGACTGTAGTTAACAATGCACCGATTCTGGTTCACCAGCTGTGACAAGTGTATCCCACTAATGCCAGATGTCACTACAGGAGAAACTTGAGCGGGGAGAGAGTGGAGAAGGGTTATGTGGGGATTCTCTGTACTTTCTGCTCGATTTTTTTTTTCTGTAAAACTAAAACGGCTCTAAAATTAAAACCTAGTAATTTTTTTCTTTAAAAGAAGCCCACACGCAGTGGTATAGTAGAGGCTCTGGACACCTCATCCAAATTCTTTTTGTATGGCAGGTGCACCCCCTGTCCAGCTGGCATGAGATTACTAGCTGCTGACAGCTCACTGCTGTGTGGCATTCTGAGAATTGCCCCTAGCTCGGGGCAACCAGAACCCTGCTGCCAGAAACTTCTTGAGGGGTCATGACCTCTCTTAACCGCAGGTTACAGCCGGCCAATGACTGATTCAGGGTACAAAAGCCAGCCCTTCTGCCTCAAGATGGGACTCTTGTCGTACCAGCCATGCTCCATGGTTTCCCAGGGGATCAGGCTGATGCTAGACCTCAGCTGAACCCACGCCTACAACTGTCGTGTTCCCTGCCCTGTCTGGTGTCCTCATTGCCTTACAGGTTTCATCTGAAAGCCCCTTTATAACTTGCTCAAACAATATGCTTCTGGGAAACCTGACCTAAGACTGTTAGTGCCAGAAAAGGTCCTGGAAAGGATAGGATTCTGCTTTGGGGTTACTTGTTGGCCGAATGGCAATGAGGACCCCATCACTGGTAGCAGGTGGTGTCGACAGTCCTGGTCCCCTGGCCTGCTACAGCAGTTCAACGGCCAAGACAAATGTGGCGACCTGGGATCAGGTGTAGGTAGACAGGGATGCCCCAGCTGGCAGTGTCTGTAGTGTCTGAGAGGTCTGGGGGGAATGTCAACAGTCAGGACTGTGGAATTGGGAGGCTAGTGCTGAGCACCACTGATGCACTGAAGAGAGTGACAGGCTTGGACTAAACACCAGTTGAAAGCACAGTGTGAGACTCAGAGGACCTCCCCGCCAGTGTTTAGTCCCTCATCTCCTACCGCACAGGGCAGCACTTGAAAGGGGGATGAACTCACAGTCAAGGCAAGTCTGCTGCCTGCTCTTAATGCCAACAGAAGAGCAGGCAATGCAGACCTTGACAGGAAAGAAATGGAACCCTAAAACTTGGAATAAGAAGCCTGGGTTCATGGACTTGCTCCCCTGGGCTGGTGGAAGTGGTCTACTCCCCCTTGTTGGA
>PVKM010010386.1:0-35039 GCA_004027735.1 Carollia perspicillata
GGGTGCGGGTGAGGGGAGTGGCATGGAGAATTTTTTGCAGTTGAGAACCACTTCTCTACACAAACAAAATAATAAGAAAATTAAATGAAGACTTTTGTAGGTAAGTTGTCACAACAATAAGAAAAAATTATAAACAGAAAAATTATTAAAAATTATAAATGTGAAAAGATTATACAAATGCTCAGTAATAGCAGAATGGTTAAATAAATTATGATGCAATAATATTAAGAGATACCATGCAGTTATTTAAAATGGTGTTTTCAAAATATTCAGTCAAACAAAAAAAGTTTCCTCTACTAATTAAAATATTGCTACCTGCTGTAATGAACACCAAAATTTCACTGACTTAACATTAAAAAGTTTATTTCTTGCTCATGAGACAGTCCAGGGTGGGGCCAGACTGACAGAGGCAGAATGGGTGGCGACGGGACCCTCTTCCCCGCATAGGCCCTCGGAGGCCCCGGCTGCCAGCAGCTCTGCCATTTGCACCCTGCAGCTTCCAGTTACTCCCAGTGTTGGTGTCCCCCTAGCTGTTGGGAAAAGAGCTTGGATGATCACAGCTGGGAGTGTTTTATGGGCTAGACGTAGCAAAAATCTATTGTCAAGAAGTGAGTCATAGGCCTTTACTAACTGCAGTGGAGGCTAGGAAACATAGTCTAGCCATGGGACCACAAAAAGGGGAAAACAGAGTTGGTAAAGCACCAGTCCCATCTCTGTTGGAATCATGATAACACGGTTAAATGAAAAGCGTGGTTAAACACACTGCAAGCACACTGCAACCCATCTACCCTTTCTCACCAATTCCCAGAAACAAGGGGAATACCTTGCAACTCAGCAACACTAGCTCTAAACATATCCTCTAGAAAAATACGCACAACAAATCAGGTAGAAAAATCTTTTAAAATATCACAAATAGCCTAAATGATCATTTAGGGGACTGATTAACTTAACTACAGCAAACCCTTATAATGGGATACTACGCATGAAAGAAATAAGGTAGAGCTCCCACTGACTCTTGAACAACACGAATTTAAACTGTGTGGGTCCACTTATATGTAAAATTTTTTCAATAAATACTGTAAATTGCCCTGACCAGTGTAGCTCAGTGGATTGAGCGCGGGCCTGCGAACCAAAGGATCGAGGTTCGATTCCCAGTCACGGCACATGCCTGGGTTGCAGGCCAGTTCCCAGCAGGGGACACACAAGTGGCAACCATACATTGATATTTCTCTTCCTCTCTCCTTCCCTTCCCCTCTAAAGATAAATAAATAAAACCTAAATAAATAAATAAATACTGTAAATTTATTTTCCTTATGATTTTCTTAATAACTTTTTTCTCTGGTTTGTTTTATTGCATGAGTACATTATATAATACATATACAAGTTACGTGTTGATTGACTGTTTATGTTATGGGAAAAGGCTTCTGGTCAACAGTAGACTATTAATAGTTATGTTTTGGGGGAACCAAAAGTTATACACAAATTTTTGACTGTGTGGGGACTAGGCATCCCCAGCTCCATGTTGTTCAAGGTCAAGGGTACATGAACTGAGTTGGAGATAATCTCTAAGGTATATTGTATAGCAAAAAGAGGCAGAAAAAATATTATGCCAGCATAAAAATAAATTGTGTGTGCATACTCATAGAATGAGATAGGGAAGAGGGATTCTCAATAGTGGCACTACTGACATTTTGGACCAGATAGTTCTTTGTTGGGAGAAGCGGGGGCTGCCCTATATTCTGGAGGATGTTTAGCAGCATCCCTGGCCTCTATCCACTACATGCCAATAGCAGCTGCCCCACTCCCCACCCCTTAGGAGGGATACACACTGAATGGACTAATGTGTTAGTCTGGGCAGATGAGGGAGAAGGATGGGGAAGGAACAAAAGTTCGTTGCTTCACTGGTAATGCTTAAAAACTTTACCATGACAGAAACGACTATAAAGCACACAAGCACAAAACCAAGGGGCGGTGGAAGCACGGGAGGGAGGTGGGGGGTAAATGCAGACAACTGGACTTGAACAATAATAAAATAATAATAATAAATTTGCCATGACAATCTGTGTATTATTTATCTTTTTACTTTAAAAAAGTGTCAGAAATAAAAAAGTTGACACTAATTATCTTTGAGTCACGATGCTATGGATGACATCTGTTGTTTCTGTATAACTTATCTATAAATATTGATTTAGAAAATCAGAAATAAACTGACTTTATTTTTGAGGAAAGGGAGAAAGACTAAAAAATGCAAAATGTTAACAGCACTTGCAGATGGGAAATGAAATGACATGTCATTTTGTCTTTTTGATCATTGCTTTCTAACTTTCTATAGCAGTATGTAGTGATTTGCAACTAAAAAAGTTTTATTTGATTTTTAAAAATCTTAGTCTTATTAAATGATAATTAAAAATTATGATCTCAAAATAATCAATGAAGACCAAACAGGCTCAGAGATGGAGTTGGTACGTGTCTCCCCCTTACAAGGCAGTTCCAAATCCTAGCCACAGAGATCAGACACCGGGTCTGGGAAGGGACAGTTTAGAGCAGGGTTTTGAATTTCAGGGCTAGAAAAACAACTCCTCTGAGAATTTAAGAGCCACAGGAAGGCATTTAGGGCCCAGAATGGGGAATAAACAAACAGGAGTAATGCAATCTTAAACATTCCATCTCCGACTAGCAATTAAGGAGCAATATAAACAGATTGGCAGGTTAGAAGGCTGGACATGGCCCAGGAGGAAGATTGCGAACTCTGCTGAGATACGCAGTTGACAGTAGGTTCTCAGAGACTTGCTCTACCTGATTTACCACTAGAAAATTATGTGTTGTTATATAAATAATATTTTTGTTTTTATTTTTAAAAAGCGCAATTGTATTTCTTGGAAAATCTCTGCCTTCTGGTTCATCCATTTATGAAGGAAAAACACTAATTCATTCAGGATCCACTATGCATCAGTCAGTTCACACACATCAACCCACAAACTTGTAACAGTCTAGAGTTGAACAGTGCTATCTCCCTTCAAAGGTGGGAGAACTGAGGGTCAGCAGGGTCGCTTAAGCAAGAGAACACAGTGAGTAAAGTGTAAGAGCAGCATTTTCTCAGCCTCAACATTTATTTACTTAAACAACCAACCTCACATTTTTGAGTACCTATTGTCTGCCAGCTAGGTCAGGGATATGACAATGACCCTGATGCACTCTCACTTCACGACGAGTATGAGGCTCGCACAGAGCACAGGCTCCAAACGAGAAATTACTGTGTTTGATGAAGACTGGGGAAGGGCACGAGACGAGGTGAAACAGCAAGACTTAACCTAGAGAGCAGGGATCAGGGAAGGCCTCCTATAGAAAATGAGATTTAAAATAAAGCCTAGGCCAACAAATTCATAAAAAGGTGCTCAACATCATCAATCCTTAGGGAAACGCGAATCACAGTGAGATATCACCTTGCAGCTGTTAGAATGGGTGTTATAAAAAGACAAGAAACAGCGAGTGCCAGTGCAGACGTGGGGACAAGGGACCCTTGTGCACTGCTGGCGAGCACATGAATGGGTGCAGCCGCCACTGGAAACATTATGAGGGTACCTCAAAAAAATTAAAGATAGAACTAGCACATCATCCAGCAATTCCACTTCTGGGCACTTATCTAAAGAAAACAGAAACATTAACTCAGAAAGATATATGCACCTCCATGTTTACTGTGGTATTATTTACAACAGCCAAGATATGGAAGCAACCTAAGTGTTCTCAATGGATAAATGGATGAAGAAGATGTGATATATATACATGTGTATGTGTGTGTGTGTGTGTGTGTGCACACACACACACACACACACAATGGAATATTATTCGGCCATAAAAAGGAACTTTAACAAAGATTTTATTTATTTTTAGACAGAGGGGCAGGGAGGGAGAAAGACAGGGAGAGAAACATCAATGCGTAGTTGCCTCTTGTGCTCCCCACACCAGGGAACCTGGACTGCAAACCACGCATGTGCCCTGACCGGAAATCAAACCAGCGACCCTCTGCTTTGCAGTCTCGCGCTCAATCCACTGAGCCACACCAGCCAGGGCATAAAAAGGAATTTTTTATTGATGAGAGAAACAGCGATTTGTTGCTCCATTTATTTATGCATTCATTGGTTGATTCTTGTATGTGCCCTGATGGAGAATCAAACCCACGACCCTGGCATACTGGGACAATACTCTTACTAACTGAGCTACTCTGCCAGGACCAAAAATAAGGAAATCTTACCATATGCAACAACATGAATGGACCTTGAGGACAACACATGAAGTGAAATAAGTCAGACAGAGACAAATACTATACAATCTCACTTACAAGTTGGGTCTGAAAACAACCACAACAAAACCACGCTCATAGATACAGAGAACAGGTTGGTGGTTGCCAGAGATGGAGGCGGGGCGATGGGCAAAACGGGTGAAGCAGGCAAAATGTACAGACTTCCAGTTATAAAATAAGTGAGTTGTGGGGACATAATGTACAGTATGGTGACTACAGTTAACAATACTGTATTGCATATTTGAAAGTTGTTCAGAGAGCAGATCTTCAAACTTTTCTCATAAGAAAAATAATGTGTAACTGTGTGTTAACAAATGTTAACTAAGCTAATGCAGTGGTCATTTAGCAATATATACAGTATCACGTCATTGTTGTACACCTGAAACTATTATAATGTTATATATCAATTATTCCTCAATTTTAAAAAAGAGAGAAAAAAACAAGGCCTGAAGAAAGTGCGAGAATTAGAAAGGAGAGTTGGGGCAAGGTGCAGGGGGAGGAGGACAAGAAGCAAGAGGCAAAACAGAGCAAGGACCTTTCACGGCATTGCTGCCAACAGCTAGCACGGCCGAGGCAGGGAACGCACCTGCGAGGACTGAGATCAAAGATGAGGGAGGATGGCAGGAACTGCCTAGGGGGCGCCTGACAGGGAGCACCAAAGACTGAAATAGGCAAGAAAAGGGCGTGGTCTGGTTTGGGTTTCTGAAAGATCTGACCCCAGGAAGCAATAAACTCAGAGGGGAGCCAGTGAGGACATGATCAGTTGGAAGGCTGCCTGTCAAGGCCAGGTGAGAGGCTGGAAGAGGGGGTCTGGCCCTGGGCTTAGCTGGCCCCGGGATTAGAGAGCAGTGCACTGACACAAGAAATATTCGGGACACAAAGTGAATGGAATTAGTATTTGTTTAAAGCTTCAGAGGACAACTGAAATGACCTACTGTGAGTGCCTATGACATGCTCAACCCTTTACACATGTCATCTCTAACTCCCGTGACAATTCTATGAGGGGGTGCTTTCCTCATTTCACAAAAGCAGCAAAGGCTGGGCGAGCTTTAGTCACTTGTCCTCAGATTCATGTTGTCCAGTGGCAGGGCTGGGAGTCTGGCCTGGGTCAGCCTGACTCTTTTCAAAATACCACGCTGCATCTGAAGAGATTCAGAAACTTCAAAATCCTGCTTTAATTCAATAGTTTAAAAACAAGAAATAAGGAGCAGTAAAATACTTTTCTTTGCATCGTCTTCCTTGTCTTAGATCTATAATCCTGTAAAGAGGTCAGACTAGCAGGGAGCTAGTTTGCCATCAGAGAACCATGGGGTTTCAGAGTTGCCCTAGAGGGACGTGAGGGGTACACGCTCTAGCTGGTCCCTTCTTCCCATGCAAGTGCCACCCAAGCTTTCTTTGTTTTTAATTTAAAAATTTTTTCAGAGATAAGTATGAAAAATAATATAAAGAATACCCATGACTCAGCTGAGTAACAAATCTTAACATTCTCCCATATTATTTTCTTTTAAAGAAAAAAAATTTACGGGTACAGTTTCCCTCCCCTTTTCAGCTAGTAACCACGTCCTGAATTTGGTGTTCACCACTCCCATGCATAATATACTATTACTGTATATTATGAATCCATAAAAATTGTTAGTGTTATCCTGGCCGGGTGATTCAGTTGATTGGAGCGTCACCCCGCACACCAGGAGGCCGCGGACTTGTTTGCCGGTCAGGGCACATACCTGGGTTGTGGTTCGAGCCCCAGCGGGGACCCATATGGGAGGCAGCCAATCGACGTTTTTATTTCTCTCTGTCGCCCCCCACCCCTTCTTCACTCTCTTCCTCTGCCTCTAAAATCAATGAACGCATGTCTTCGAGTGAGGGTTAAAAAAATTGCTAGTGTTTTCATACGTGTCCAAATTTAATACAAATGGAAACGTGTTGCACATATTCGGCAGATTTGATTTTTTACACTTATTTGCACATATTTGTATTTTTTGGTGGAAGAGAGCATGGTAAAGTGAGGCAAACAGGACTTTGGGACAGCAAGAAGGGTATTGTGGCTTTTTCACTTAGGCCTGCAAGCAAGCTGCTGAACCTTCCAGAGCTTCAGCTTCTTGCTTTATAAAACAGGGATAAAGAGGTACTTTGCAAGGCTATTGGAAGGTATAAGATAATAACTATATTTAGGCCTGGCACCAAGCAAATATTCAAAAAGTGCTAACCATTATTTGTCACAATAAAACAGTACATACTCAGTAAGTGGTAGCTATTTTTACTGTAACCTATAAAGGTTCTTTACATTTGTTCAGGAATCCTAAGTCTCAGAATTGGCCCCACAGTCCCCTGACTGTGCTCATATAACAGGAGGTGTGATAATTTCCAGGTCAAGTCCCATGAACTTTTATCTATTCCCCTACCCAGCTGAGCTTGGCTTGTTTATTTTAATGGCAAAATTAAACAACTAATTCTTTGATCTCTATGGAATGTTATTCCATTTGGCTGTGATCAGGAGTTTAACTTGCAGAAGTTTTTTTTAAAGCCTAATCCTGCCCCACAGCCCCAGCCCTGTACCCTTCCCACCCACCTTGCAGACTAACACTGGATTCCCATGGATTACATTCAACGTGATCCATACATTTGATGAGCATTCATTTGCATTTCCAATAAAGTTGCTAAATTCAGGCTCAAGACTGATCACCAGCAGAGACTGCTATTTATGTCACCTCTGCCTTACCCCCCCACCAGGAGATTGATATTGTTCCTTCAAAAGCTCTTCTGATTATGCTATTATTGATCTCCCAAAAAGGTTATCCATTGCCTTATTTTTAACACCTTGGTCCCCACTTCTCGTACCTGCTTCAGCCCGTCAAGACATTACCTGTTCTTCACGACTCCTCTCACCTACCAAATCTTTCATAAAATCCACTTTGACTACGCCCACCCCAAAGGGGTCGCTCCTCTGTCTTCCAAACATCAGAGCACACATGTGTTGCACAGAGCTCAGCCCTGGTTAAACTGCACCCCACTCGCTTCTCCCATAGGATTCAGAAGTACTCATTAAAAATGTGCTGAATTGCAATTCCATTTCCAGATATTTAACCAAAGAAATTCAAAACACTAATCCAAAAAGGAACATGCATCCCTATGTTCACCGCAGCATTATTTACAATAGCCAAGACAGGGAAGCAACCCAAATGCCCATCAAAAGACAAGTGGATAAAGATGATGTGGCACATATATGCAATGGAATATTACTTGGCCATAAAAATAATAAAATTAAAAAGTAATGCAAATTTAAACCTCGATGAGATATCACCTTACTCCTGTCAGAATGGTTATCATTAATAAATCAACAAACAACAAGTGCTGGTGAGGCTGTAGAGATAAGGGAAGCCTAGTGCACTGTTGGTGGGAATGCAGACTGGTGGAGCCACTGTGGAAAACAGTGTGGAATTTCCTCAGAAAATCAAAATTGGAACTGCCTGTTGACCCAGTGATTGCACTGCTGGAATTTTCCTCTAAGAATCCTGAAACACCAGGTCAAAAGAACTTATGCATCCCAATGTTCATAGCAGCGCTATTTACAATAGCCAAGTGCTGGAAACAGCCTAAGTGCCCATCAGTAGATGAGTGGATCAAAAAATTATGGCACATTTACACAATGAAATACTATGCAGTAGAAAGAAAGAAAGAGCCCCTATCCTTCATGACAGCATGGATGGAACTAGAGAGTATTATGCTAAGTGAAACAAGTCAGTCAGTGAAAGACAAATACCATATGCCTCACTTGTATGTGGAATCTAATAGACAAAATAAACTAATCAGCAAAACAGAACCAGAGACATGGAAACAAGGAACAGATTGACAGTGGCCAGAGGGGAGGGTGGGCAGGGGGTAATGGTGGAAAGAAGGGAAAAGGACTAGTAAAAGAACATGTATGAAAGACCCATGGACAACGGTGTTGGGGTTGATTGTGGGAGCAGGCTGGGCAGAGAAGGCAAAAATGGAAAAGTTGGGACATTTGTAATAGAATAACCATTAAAAAAAGAAAAAAAGATGATGTGGTTCATGTATGTAATGGAATATTACTTGGCCATAAAAAATAATGAAATCTATACCTTTTGCAACAGCATGGATGGACCAAGAGGGTATTATGCTCAGTGAAATAAGTCAGGCAGAGAAACACAGATACCACATGATTTCCCTTACATATGGAATCTACAGAACAAAATAAATGAACAAACAAAACATGAACAGACTCACAGATACAGATGACAAACTGATGGTTGCCAGAGAGGAGGAAGAATGATCGGATGAAAAACGTAAAGTGATGAAGAAGCACAAATTAGCAGTTACAAAATAGTCAAGGGGAAATAGTCAATAATACTGTAATAACTATAGTATGTGGAGGTAGGTACTCAACTTAACAGGAGGATCAGAAGCCTCTACTATGCCTGGTCCTGTATATGCATTAGTTCTATTTTCATACAAACCCTATAAGAAAAGCGCAATTGTCCCCATTTTGCATACTAGAAAAGAACCAGAATTCAAATCCTGGTCTAACTCTGAAACCCATGCTCTTCTCATACCATGTGTTCAGAAGGATCAATACTTGCCTGACTCATTGCTCTACCAAGTGACTACTTTGCTACACAGAACCAGGCTTCAGGCAAGAAACACAAGGAGCAAGTACTCCAGGATTGCCCGCAGACACAGCCAAGCAGTAACTCGTAAACAGCACCTTTAATCTTCCCCAAGATTCCTAACCCTCTAGCCCTTCCATTCCCCAGAGGAAAATCCCAATCTGTTTGGGATATTAATTATGATAAAAATTTATTAAACACCCATAAGTGCTACAGACTACAGGGAACACTAGAAAAACCCAGCTACATATCTACACTCTCATTCAAAAAAAAATTAAGCGTCTAAATGATGAGGACTCTTGGTAGCAGTAAATACTATTTTATTACTTACATGTTCCCTATCCTCTCAAAATTGTTTATTATTTATTTTGTCTCTTAGATTTCAGACTGAATACCCAAAACCAATGTGTTCCAGGTAAAGTACAGTCTGAGTAGAGCACATTCAACCAACTCACTTTTGGCTTTATCTGCATCACACGAGTCCTTGCGAAATATCACCCATAGTGTTTTCTCGTTTCTTTGCTCCTTGTTAGACTGAAGCAAAGAATGAAAGAGTTTAATCCTTGTAGATGAATACAATGAAAATGACAAGAGGTTCTTTTATTTTATGTTAAAAACACACACACAGAAATGATGTATTCACCCTCATTTACTTCTCTCTGATAAGAGTTGAATTTTTCCTTAAAAAATATCCTCAGATTTCTTAAGACTCATTTTTCTGAGAACCTCTGTTCAAGGTGGTATAGCACCATAATTAATACATGTGACAAAATAAAATAAAAATCATGTGTACCTAAAGCCCAGTCTAAAAATTACACCTGATGATAATTCTGCCTGGCTGCTGATACTCCAGAGTCAAGTTGATATTAAATTTTAATAAAATGACACTTCTATCTAGTGGTTCCAAAGGACTAAGGGAATTGAGGTTCACATGGAAAAATATTAGACAGATGAATCATTGACCTATTTGATTAGTATGAATTAAATGAGAATCTTCAGTGATGAAGATGTTAAATGAACAACAAAATAAAACACTTGATGGGATCAATACATTCAAATAAAACTTCTGAGAGGAACTCAGAAATAAAGGTACAATTTCCTAGATCAGGGAAGGAGCCCATACATGCCTAAATCCTCTGACTTTCCCTATGCATGAATTCCTTTACCAAGTCACAAGTCATTTACTTCACTTTAGAGATCAGGCTTACCTTAAAATAACCCCTTGGAAGAAGTAACACATTGATTTTCATGAAATAACATCGATTTCCCCTGCAGTGACTCATGCTGAAGTTTAAGTGTCTGATGAGCAGGAGAGGGATACTGCAGACTCTGTCTGTACAAAGCCCCCAACAGCCACAGGAGGTCAAGAAAAAGGAAACATCACTGGAAACTGGCTCAGGTGAGGTTTGAGTGCCAGGGTCCAAGCACACCATTACTTTAAAATTCAGCCTAAGTCCCTTGGGTGCCAACTTGCAAAAGCTGCTCCCATGATTAGTCTAACTAAGCACTGGGTCAGCTGTGAGATACTTTGTAGTAATTCCTAATTAAAACACAAAAGCCCACGATCACAGACTGGTAAGTGAGGACGAATACACGCATTTACAGAAGAAGGAAAAACCTGAGATGTTAGTTAACAAATGCTCTAGCCTCCTCAGATTTCTTTGTGGGCTTTGACATAAAGTTAGGGTCACATAGCTCCTCTTTTTCTTGTGTCCTTTAATTCTGTGGAGGAGTAACAAAATGGATCCACCTTCTAAACACCTTTCCCCTTTAATATCATTAGATGCTAATTACAGTATTTGTGCTAGCCCAAGCAGCAGTTAAGTGTCCAGAGCTCGTACAAGAGGACCTAGTTCATCATACTGCTCAGACGTTAGGCCATAAAGGAAAATTTAGCCTACTCTGCTGATGTACAAATCTAGTTAATATGTCCCTTGCAGTGGATGAGCGCTGATTAGTATTATCTCTGTTAAATCATTTAAGACCTAGAAGCTGCATTTTGGCTTAAATAGCATGAGGGCTTCATAAACAAAAGAGATGGGTCCTCTCATCAGGGACTTGAAAAGTCACTGAATTTTGACTATGGGGAAGCCAGGAAAAGAAAACTGATCCGTTTCTACCCTGGGAGCCATACTACATCCTAGTTGCCGTGCTCATTAGGACTTTGCTCAGCACTATTACAAGAAACAGTCACTCAAAAGTAAGTTAAGTGCAAGTGACTCACGTTATTACAGATAAAGAGGGAAAGTCTGTACTTGGGGCAGAAGAGAGGGAGGGGCGAAGGCAGTAAAACCTGGAGGACAAAGAGAAGGACTAGTCAGGACAAGACACTCATTCTAACATTTCAACACTGGATAATATCAAATATTACTAGGAACATAAATTTGGGACAATCCTCCAAGTGTAAATGATATTTATATTGTCCTGGTTGGTGATTACCTGTGACTGAGGTTGTCTGTGAATTGAATGTACTAAGTACTCTTATGGGGAAAATTCTGAGTGCAAATAACAAGCCACTCGGCCTTTTGAAGAGGATGCCACTTGGTTTTGTGGGGACTAAATAGCTATAAAAAGGGGCACCAAAAAAACCGGCCTTCAATAAATAGTTCTTTACCGATGAGATACAGTATAATCACTGTGGGTTAATTTATCTTAAAAATCACTGTAGCATGCCACTAGCGGAACACAAAAGGACTGAAAATCAGTGGCCCTGAAACCCTGTCCGTAGCTGCATGGCATGTTGAAAGTGCCCACTGGCCATGCTTGGAGTCAGCAGGGTGTGGAGATGAATCTTGGCTTTACTACTTAGTGTGTGTGACCTGGGACATGTCACTTATCCATCTAGGCCTCAATTTATTTGGGTTATAAAATGAGGCCAAAGATTCCTGCCCTTGTAGATTCTTGATTATGTAAATCCATAGCAGAACACCTAAAACACACTGGGCATAAAAACGAAAAAGATTTCTTTGCATTTTCTTAACTTGGCATTGGAGCCAATAACATCAACAGTACAGGGCAGACTTCGGAGACTCTGGAAAACTGATGGCGGCTCAAGGACATCCAGGAAAGCTCTCTGTTTTCTCTCCAGCAAGGAGTTGGTCTTGCTCATGCTGAGCCTGGTGGAGGACCCGGGAGTGCTCTGTTTACACACGCACTTAAATGAAGCACGTAGAGGTTAGTGTGCACTCTTCTGAAAGAGTGATGAAATCCTGAGAAAAGGGTGTGACTCATCAAGTTGCATGCAATAAATACGTACAGCTTTGTGTATGTCAATCTTACCTCAATGAAGTGGTTTAAAATGCAGATGACAGAGAGAATGATAGTTAAAAAGTGGGGGTGGGGGATGTGGAGTAGGAGGTGTTCAACCTGGCAGAATGTAACATGCAAGGGGACTGTCCTGGGAAGCTGTGTCCCCCGCAGGCAAGAGAAACACTACGCTGCACCTTGGCCTGCCCTGTGCAGTCATCGTGCTTCAGTGAGACCTACACACACGACGCAGTGAAGCTGGACCTCAGGTGTGTGACTGTGTGCATGTGTAGTTTCTGCCCTCCGTTCTGTATCCTGCCTAAAGTGCTTCAAGGTGCTTAAATATTTGCAAGAAGAATAAAGGGCACAGAGATTTCCCAAGAAGCACCCCTCAACATCCACACATCCTCATTTCTTAATGATGAAAGGCAATGCAGCTCAGCATTAGTTGAGCCTAATGGTGCTTTGCTGCAGTTCTCACCCCCTTCACCAGTGCTGCGCACACACTCCACGTGACCTGAGGCTCTTCATCCATGTGACAAGACAAACGCAAACACGGCAGAGCCTGCCGGCATTCCTGCACGTTTCCGGAGTAGGGTGGTGAAAAGAGCGCCACACTAGAGGGCTCAGAAGAACCAGGGTTAAGTCCCAGCCCTGAGTCTGAATACGCCTCTGTGAACCAAACCAGAAAACAAAGAAGTTCAAAGATTCTGCAAATAAGAAATAAAAACAGCCACACACCCACATTTGACCCCCGCCCCAGTTCACCAGGCATAGCTCTAGTCCACACTTACAGAACAGCAGCTCGCCTTCTTCTACATAAATCAATATGCTATAAAGTTATAATAATCTATGGTCTTCTAAAATATAGTATTTTGACTTTTAACCAAAAAAAATTATTTTCAAACCTTCAAAGATGCAAAAAGGCTATAGGCAACACCTAGGACAGACTCTAAGACTTTATAGAACTGAAACAAATTTCAGCCTCTGGGCCAAAGTTTGTCAGAAATAGTGTGCTCAGATTTTAGACTGAAGGTGCTTATCCTCTACAGATTAAAGGGTCAATCTCCAATCATTCAGAAAGAGCCATTTCTCCTTAAAGCACCTGAGACCTGCCAAGACACATTACTTGACAGTCACTGACTCAAAACAGGTCAGCTGAAACAAAAGGCCTCTCAGACACGTAGCCTCGTTAAACACAGTCAGCATACACAGGAGACCAGTGCTCTTAGATTTGCATTTTCACATCAAGTGATGTATGCAGCGGCTCCCACTGGACTAGCTGGGAGACTGTAGACCAGTCATTTCACTTCTCTGTACTTCTTTCCGCCTCCTTAGCTGTGTACAGGAGACTGGGCCAGACGGTTGGTGTGGCGCCGTCTAACACTGGAACACCCCGTTCATTCGGGACTGCTACAGCTGCGCTACCATTTCACACACTGCAAAGGAAGGGAGAGGTTCCAACGCTGGCTCACACTAACCGGGTTTCATTTTGAGAAATAGTGCCTCCCCCACCCTCTCTGTTCCTTGTCTCCGTACCCTATAACAGTGACTCACTATGAAATTGATCTTTAAAAAGATAAAAGTAAGTTCATCTAAAGTTGGCAAATATCTGAAATGGCGTTAAAGCACGCACGTGTGTGTGTGAAGATATGTTTGTAAGCATAGGTATAATGGTGTCAAATCAGAAAACTAGGATCCTAGTGACTATGTACGAAATGAGAATACATCTTTTCTGTCTACCTTGAGAACACGTTAAGAATCAAATGAAATAAATATTGGAAAAGATTTGTTAATCATTGGGCATTGTGCAAATATAAGATTTTTTAAAATTAACTTTTCTTACTCTTATCTACAAAGAATGCCTTAATATCAGAGAGAAAAAAGCCAGACTTACATAGAGTACAGGTTCAATATACTTTGATTGGCTAAAAACTTAAACACCAGGAAAGACTGTGAATGAAAAGCATGGTACCACTCAACAGACATTTCCTGCTGTGCCCTGACTATGCTGCAGACTCCACAGGGCGAGGTGCTGGGGACACACACGCCTGAGCTGTGAGAGGGCAGGGACTGGGGTCACCGCTGCATCCTCAGCAGACAGCACAGCAGCTGAGACAGAGAACAGGACCCTCAACGTTTGCAGAGTGAAGGAATGAGACATGGTCCCTGTCACTGAAGTTTCGAGTGGAGTATGGAAAACTGGCACGTAGCAAGTACAGTGATTATCATCATTGATTTGGGGAAAAAGCTCAGAAAGGGCATGAAGGAGGGAGTGGTCAGTTCAACTTGGACTGAGTTCAGTGAAAGGCTGTGGAAAGAAAAAGTTTTTGGAGAGGAGGTGAGCTTGAACTGAACCTTCCATGCCCGAAGTCATGAGTGAGTCTAACTCTCCTTTAGCGGTATGGCATTGGGAGTGAGGTGCGTGGTAGCACCTGAGTTGTGAGTGGCAAAGTCGGGTGCAGTAGGGAGTGGACAGTGTTTACGTCATCTTTGCTATTCCTAAACCGACCGAGCTGAATGTACACGCCTGCACATATACATACAAGGGAAAGTTGAAAGGCAGGGAGGGAGGGCTCAGTCACTGAGGAAGAAGGGATAAAGGATATTGGCAGTTTCCACAAAGTTCCAGCAAAACCCCAGTTGTTATTGATCTTGAGGTCCATGAAAGATGTTGATGACAATAAACATTATTTTAAACGATACAATTCACGTGATGAAAACACTTAACTTCAGTGTGGAGGAAATTAAATACCCTCCGATACAGGCAGAGGGCTGCTGTGGGCAGTGCGAGCAGATTCACTGGGTGTCATTAAATGTCCGGGTCAGAGGCCTCATTGCTTCTAACAGCTGCGTGTTGACGACCACACAAGACACACTCCATCCTAAAGCTGCGGTCCCACGAATTGCTCTGCTACACAAGAAAGATGGAAGGGGGTAACTAACAACCCCGATGCATACTGCTTCCAGACTGCAAGGCTGAGGAATTACTTCCATGGCAAGTCTGATTTTAACTTGTATACATAAACCGGTCAGTAAAATGGTCTACAGTTTTGCACCATTAAAACTAAGAGTAACCTGCCAGAAAAATCTACAAAACACTTGACAATAAATTCCAACATGAACATAAAACAAGTTTCATCACATACTTATTTGTATCAGCTCAGCCAGTCATGTCTGATTTACGGATTCCATTTAGGAAAAAAGGGAATTGTGGAGGCGGCAGAAAGTGGTCATTGTATACAATCTGCTAATAAGATCAGGAGATCTCTTTCTCCACAGCAAAATCAAGGATAATAGTTAGAACAAAGGCGAAACAGGGTCGTCACCATCCCTGACAGGACCGTGCATCTTTCAAGTGCCATGTCAAGTTCATCTGCTCAGAGCATTCCACTTCAGTCCAGAACAGGCATGACGGTAACAAGAAACAGTATGAAATGCCAGTTCTAATAAGACTTTTTGGCCTTGGGACCCCTTTATTCTCTTAACAAATACAACACTGAAGAACTTTGCTTATGTGGGGTTTACATTTCAATATTTAATATGTGAGACATTAAAATTGTGAAACAATTAAATATTTATTAACTATTAAAAATTATAAATCCATTATAGGTTAATACAAATAAGATTTGTAGGAAGAGTAACTAGGCCCTCTAAAACAACAAAGTAATAAAGAATGGCATCACTATAACTTAAAAAGTCTTTAATGTTTACTGCAAGATTTTCATATGTTTCTGTATTCATTTTGTTGCAATATGTTGTTTGGTTGAAATATAAGATCCAGTCTCACACAGATATAAAAAGGAACGAGAAAAGGAATAGTTGTGAATATTAGTCTTTAACACTATGCCAAAATTTTACAAGTAGCAATTTTTTAAAGGCTAGCATCAAAGTGAAATCTGAGACTATATCGACAAACTTTGTGAACTCTGTTACAATAAAATACATTGGTCTGTCTTGTACTTTGAATGGATCTTTTACCTACTCACAACTTTGTGCCATCACACATTAGTTATCTGAAAATATTGTTCAGAGTTAACAGATCTTCCAAATGCTGACACATTTTATTATACAATATCAAAAAAAAAAACCACTACCAATTTCATCAGAAAAATCTTTAAGTATTGGGAAGTTGCCAAGATCTGTCAATTTAGAATTCAAGTTTTTGAAAATTCTAATTTTTCCTTGAAACCTTGAATTGGCAATAAACACTGTTTTCTTTGAAGTGATAGGCTCACTCATTCATTTTTCTCCACTCATTCATTTTTATAAAATCTCTCCACATACTCCAGTCAGTATAACCACAGTTTTCCTGTCAATCATTCTTTCAAGTAAAAAAATGTGTTCCGTGAAAAAAACAGCCCCTCACCTCACAACTGGAACAACTGCATAAGTGCCTTTGCCTGAGACCAGCAGAGCACTCTGGTCAGCCTGCCGCAGGGGCGATTTGCACACGCCAGCTCTCTGGCCACACGGAGCAGTCGAAGACATGGACTCGAGTGCTGTGTTTCAATGCAATTAATGGTTTTTGTTGCTTCATAGAGGACATTCTTAAGTAAAACTGGCTTTTTTCCCTTTTAACTGCATGTGTACAGCAGTGCAGAATACAATGCCTTCTAGAACAGTCTGGTACAGGTGCTCAGATTCACACTCTGGCACCAGCAGTCTCTCCCGCCATCCCTTTCCTACCGTCAGAGCAAACATCAACAGTCTTTTTTAACCCCCCCAAAACATCTCAGTATTGTTATGAAAATAATTTGACCTCACAGATACCCTGAAAGGATATCAGGGAAGAGGGGTTGGAGGGGTTCCAGAGACCAGACTTTGAGACCTGCTGATACAGAGGAAAGACATTACGGAAGTCTCTGTGAAGTGTTCTGTCTCTGTGAAATGCGCTCTTGGGTACATTACTCAACCTCTCTGGCCTTAACAGAATGGAGATTTAAGAATAGCCCCATTTCACAGGCCTGCTGTGAAGATCATCTGAGCTGTGAAACAAGGAGCAAAGTACTCAGTAGGTGACCACAAAGTGTTATTTTTAACTCTCTTTCCCCTACATAAAATGGAGATGATCCCATTTTTGCACATATGCAAAAGCCAAGAGAGGTTAAACAATTACAGATCAGAAGAATTTTGAATAGGTGGATACATTACTATGAAGATGATGCACAAATAACAGATCAACCTAACACTACTCTGAAATAAGAGATTTTGTTTAATGCTTTGGACAAAAGTTTGTATTTTCTGCCAGGAAACACTTGGAAACCGTCTCGGTGTCAAAAGTGATGGCAGATACCCGTCCTGAGCCATTTATTACCACTGCACATCAGACACTCCTGACACCTTCCCCAGCACCTGCAAGACACTCTTTAGGAATCATCTGTTTCTCTGTGCTCCCTGCTACACACAAGGCTGCACACGACATGCCCTCTGATTTCAGTTTCCTGCTCCAGCTGCTGGGTCCCATCTGCTGCCCCTTACCTAGGACACCTGTCTCAGGAATGAGGCACTTAAGATGATGAACCAGTTCCTTGTAGAACATAAAAATTTCCCATTTCCTTAGGAATGTTAGAAGAGAGAACAAATGTTTAATAAAGTACAATTACACATCTAATTACCAGAGTCAAGTATTTAACCAGAACACATATTCTAATTGCTGTATCTTGTTTTGCTCCATTGAGACAATGTATTAGTTTATCTATTGCTGCATAACAAAATTACCACAGACTTAGTAGCATAAAATCACACGCATTTATTATCTCACAGTTCTGTGAGTCAGGAGTCAAGGCACAGCTTAACTGGGTCCTCTGAGGGCTGCAATCAGGGTGTCCACCTGGCCTGGGCTCTCACTTGGAGACTCTTTCGGGGAAGGACAAGCTTCTCTGCTCCTGAGGCTGTGGGCAGGGTTCAGTCACTGCAGTTGTAGGACTGAGAGCTTTAGTGTTTTGCTCGCTGGCAGTGGAGACTGCCCTTAGCCCCTCAGGGCCGCCTGCAGTTCTCTGCCACAAGTAGTTCCCAAACATGGCTGCACGCTCCCTCACAGCCAGCAAGGGAAAGACGCTAGTAAGACAGGCATTACAATCTTACATGATATAACCACGTACATATAATCATGTGCATTCTGCCACTTTGGCCATATCCTATTGTTTAGAAGCAAGTCATAGGTCTTGCTCATAGTCAGGAAGGGGGTCATAAAAGGGCATGAACGCCAGGAAGCAGGGATCCTGGGACTACCTTAAGAGTGTGTTTACCACAGATATGTTGGAACAGACAGTGTGCTAATGGGAAGAGGAAGAAATTGACAGGAGCCAAGATTAGGGTGAGAAAAATTAATGAATTTGAGTTATGGAGGAGAAGCACAGGCCTATTATCAACCTAAGTTTGTATCCATAGAGGTGCAACAAATCCCGATGAGAACTGCCATTGCATTGCTATGATTTGGAGGTTTAGATACAACTGTATCAGGCACGCACAAGTAGGTGACAATGGTGTGGCTCCAGGAAAGCTGTCAGTTGGAGCAGGATCCCAGCGAGTAGCTACAACAGGGAGAGAAGACTCTAGGCTCAAGGAGGAGGACTGCTAAGAGAAAGACTCAGCGTCTGGGCTCTAGCCCAGGAGGCAGAAGCCTGAAGCAAGCTCTAGTTCAGGGACCTGGGAAGCTGATTAGGAAACCCGGTAAAAGCCCAATCACCAGGACCACGTGAATGAGAATGGAGTGAGGGCCCAGTCAAAGGGCTCAGGGAGCGTGTGAGTGTCAGGGCATGCCACAGTTTAGGGCAGCAAGACTAATTCTAGACTCCATTGGCTAATTACCTAGAGCCACCTTTGCTCCCGAGACTGATCTGGTGAAGGACTACTTTTCTAGGTGAGACTGAACTTTAAGACAGTGGCACTGGGTGCTAAGTAGGAGAAGACAGAAACTGGCTTTGACAGGTTGTCATTGCTGAGGACACTGGGTAGAGTCTAAACCCCGTAGTGTTATTACCACCACCACGGTCTAGCCTGTGTGCCTACCTGGTCTTGTCCCCTCCTTGTTGACACTCCTTAGATCAAAACCACTGGAACAGCCTGCCATGTCCCGAACATGGCATGAACTTGTATGCGTCTGAGAATTACCCTCTGTTTACTCTGCCTGGAGTGCCCTATCTCCCCCGTCTCCATCTGAAGAATCCTACTTAACTTTCAGGGCCTGGCTCAAAGGTTACTTTCTCTGAAACGTGCCCACTGTTCAGGCCTTTACTATAGCACCTACCAAGTTATGACTGTTTACTGTCTCTACCCTAATAGACTACTATGTGAGGGAAAAGGCTATATCTAACCATTTAACTTTGTATTCCTCACACCTGGAATAGTGGCTGTTATCTCATGGTTACTCAATTAAAATTTTTGGAACAACAAATCCAGGGAGCAATTAAATCATGCTTTATTGATCTTACCTTAGGAGGCTAATTCTCTTCCTCCTTCCCCCACCACACTCCCTCATCCCCCTGCTACACAACCCACTTCTTGCAATATTGATGGGGGTCTGTGTACATGCCTGGGTTCACATAACTGCTGCTCTTTAATGAGCATTAATGCAGTTGAAGCCTGACACAGAGGGCTGAAAAAACAACACTAAATCTTTTATGGACAAACTGCAAATCTGCGTGCACAGTCAGACATTTTCCCTGTTGACCCTGAGCTCTGATCACCAGATGTGAGAGGTAAAGCAGAACACAACACCCACATGTTTTAAAAAGAGAGAAAATCCCAAGGGTAGTTCACAGCTGCCACTGTGGGTAACCCAGAAAATCCACATGACCTGAAGGTGATTTTAAGCCCCTCTCTCTTTGCTGACAAGAAAAACATAAGCCTTGGCACTTGGTATCTTTAGTGTCTGAAGCTAAAGTAAAAGTATTTCCTCTTCAAAATTCATTCTGCATGTGAGAATGGCTTCCTTCTGCCCCTGAATGTGAGATTTTAATGACTAAACCTAATGTACAAGAACAAAGTTGGATCGCAGACACAGCAGTGACTATTTCTGAGGTTGGCTATTGAGTTCAGCACTTTACCTTCTATTGGGGAAGAAAAAAATGGCTATTCATCATCCTCAGACATGCACGACAGTATCAGACAATTCTTCTCTATAGTGACAGATTTTAAGTTGAAGTGAATCCTTCAAATGTGATTGTTAATGCTCTGGATGACCCCAAGAGGGAGTGGCTGGAAACAAGGTCTCAGCTAATCTGCATACATAGTCCTTTCTCAGCCTCGTAATACAAATATTAAACCCTAGAAATGGGATCAAATTATGCACACATTTTTTCATTTTATTTTAAAATATGTATAGATCTGCATTTTAAAATGGCCCTTTGGCCTCTGACAGTGAAAGAACTCCATTCATAATGAGGGACAAGCATTAAATATGCTGACAAGAAGAGAACTGATTTGATTAACACGTCCTTAGAGTCAGAGTTGTGGGGAGAACACATCCGCGAACGGCGAGGCCTGTCCGTCAGGGTGCCGCAGCAGGACACTGAGCACGGCAGGTGCATTCCATGGGGACAGCCGGCCGGAGCCAGCATGCCGTACGCCATCATGGCCTATCCGCTTGTTCTTCCGCCCTGCTTTCTTTCCACTCCACAAGTATTCATTGAGAGCTTACTCAATGCTATTACTACAACAGACTCTGTCCTCAAAGACCAGAATTTATATAGTAGCATAAGTAAGCAATTAAGGACGTTAAAAATGAACTTTTAAACCATATTAGGTGAAGCCAACAAAGTCCCTTTGGAAAGCGTACTTGGCTTACTTCTTCAAAAAAAGAAACTGAAATTGAGAAAATATTTACTTCCACTGTTCATTGTTAAAAGTTTAAGGAAAGCTATTGTAATGATTCTGGCTTTTATAATCCATTTCCTTGAGCTTCAAACATCTGTGCATTAGAACTTAATTATTTGAACTGGATCTGATCTGTTTTTACGTCTCCACAGTTGGCCACAGCAGTGGAACTTCCTGAATGATTGATTAGAGCTTAAACTTCCCAAAGCGGGTGGGGGCAGGTGGAGGGAGGGGCGCTTCCCGAAGAGATCGCTTTGAAAGGTTCTCACTGTTAAATGACAAAAGGTATTTTATGAAAAACAAATACAGTTAAACAAGAGCCTAAGTTCAAGATTTAATGGGTATACATCCATGTGATTAAATACTTTATCACTATATCAGAAAAAAATGAAAGATGAAAAGAATGACTTTATAAATTAATGCAGTAAAGTGTACAAGAGTGTTACGAAACCTAACATAATAAAGAAATAAAAATTCACTTAAATCCTGATAGTAAACCTACCCTTTTACATGGCCTTTGGCTTCTGGAGGGCAAACCCCACCAAACTGACTAATATTTGTACAGATATGAATAGTTTACGAAACACTTTACATAGTATTCCTTTCAATCTTCTGCAGCAGTGGTTTTCAACCAGGACAGTGTTCCCCCAGGGCATAACTGGCAACGTCTGGAAAACGTTTGGTTGTTGCAACTGGGGTAGGGGAGGGGGCTGCTACTGGTAGTCAGTGGGCACAGATCAAGGGTGCCGCTCACCACCCTGCAAGGCACAGGAAAGCCCCCACCACAAAGAATGATCCGGCCCCATGTGTCAATGCCCAGGTGACAAAACCCTGCTCTAAGCAGTGCTCCTTGAGTTTTAATGTGTATCACCTGAGGTCATATAAAAATGCAGGGTCTGAGATTCTGCATTTCTCACCAGCTCCCAGGTGGTGCTGACACTACTGATCTACAAAGTGTGAAGGTTCTTTAACACATGTAGTTTTTTAAGTATATTTTACTGATTATGCTATTACAATTGTCCCATTTTTTTCTCCCCTTTATGCCCCTCCACCCTGCACTCCCCCCTTAGTTCATGTACATGGGTTATACATGTAAGATATTTGGCTTCTCCATTTCCTATACTGTTCTTAACCTCCCCCTGTCCATTTTATGCCCACCAATTATGCTTCTTATTCCCTGTACCTTTTCTCCCCATTCTCCCCCTCCCTCTCCCCACTGATACCCCTCCAATGTGCCTGTCTAATTTGTCTAATCTCAAGAATCTGTCCTCAAAGCCCCTAGTGAGTGGGCTACATGACTCCATCCTTGCAGCCATGGCCAACTGTGGCTCCTCATACCTCAATGGACCCCAGAACCCCAGAACCCAGATGAGTCAATAAGATGACTTCTGAGAATTTGTTATCAGGCCTCAGAAACTCTAAGGTGTTTCTGCCAAGAACTAGGGGCCTAGCAATCAACTCTGGAAGCTAGAGACTAAGGTAGAACTAGGTTCCAGGATGGCTGTGTGTCTGACCAATGTACACAGAGAAACAAAAGGTTCTGAACTAAGGAGGGAGGGAGGGAGGGAGTGAGGGAACGCTGATGAGAGAAAAAATTACCTTGGCGCTAGTCCCTCCAGAGGGTCCAACTGCACTCCCTGCCCTAGAATTCATTACGTACGTCTATATCCTGTGATCACATTATTATTATTCGGGTTTTGTTTTTTTTTTGCCAATGCTAGTTTAAAGCAGTTCTTTCACTTAAAACAAGTGACTCCTGACTAAAACGTGTCCACAGCAATTGTCCTAAACCCTGCAATGTTAACTATGGCTCAGAGAGTAACAAATTATCCAATGTTAGTAAGAATCAACAAATGGAAAAACACAGATTTTTTGCCTCCAAAGTCATGCTCCTTAAACTATACTGTCTACACATTAATGGCCTCATAATAAACCTCACATCTATGCCACATCTCACCGAAAAAACAAGACTGCCTCAAATTTTCATTCTATGGTCCCAAGTTACTCGTTCATGCTTCCACCTCGGGGAATGTCCCAATCAACTCTTCAAATTAAGATAAACTAACTTTTCTGCCATGGACCAATGATAACACAAATACAATTGGAAAGTATAACAATGATCTGAAGAAGGGCAGAATTGCACAGGTAATTCAAAATAGCATGCAATTTATTTATTGAGGAAATTGACATAAAACAGTAAATGTTTACAGTGTAAAATTTATTAAGCTTTGACATTTGTATACACCTGTGAAACCATCACAACAGACAATATAGTGAATGTGTCCCATTGTTCCCAGAAGTCACCTCCTGCCCCTTTTAATTGCTGCCTTTAGCCCCTCTCCACTTGGCCCCATCCCCAGGCAATTATTGATTTGCTTTCTCTGCCTAAAGATTAGTTTGTATTTTCCAGATTTGTATGTCACTGGAATCATATAGTACATACCCTTTTTGTGGGGAGGGGGAGTTTCTTTCACACAACATAATTATTTTGAGATCTGTCCATGTTGTTACATGTATCAATTTTAGCAATAGTTTGTTCTTTTTTGTTAGTGAGCAGCATTCCAGCATTTGGATACAACCACAGCTTGTTTGTCTACTCACCTGTTGAGGGATATTGGGATTGTTTTCAGTTTTTTGGATGTAACAGAGAAAGCTGCTATGAGTGTTCATGTACAAGTCATTGTGTGGACATACGCTTTCTTTTCTTTGGGGTAAACACCTAGAAGGGAAATGGTTGAGCTGTGTGATAGGTATGTGTTTAACTTATTTAGGAAACTACCAAACTGTTTTCCAAAGTGGTAGAAAACTTTGACATTCTCAGAAGCAGTGTCTGGGAGCTCTAGGTCTTTCACATCTGTACCAAGACTTGGCTGAGTCAGTCTTTTCAATTTTACCCATTCTCACAGGTATAGAGAGGTTGAATTTGCATTTCTCTAAAAGTTATCAATGTTGAGCATATTTTTACAATGTTTTTGCTATTCATTGCCATTCTTTGATTAAGTGTCTATTTAAATCTTTTGCCAATTTTTAAACTGTGTTGTTTTCTTTTTATTCTCTCAACAGTGTCTTTCAAAATGTAGAAGTTTTTATTTTGATGAAGTCCAATTTATCAATTTTATTTTTTTTAGTATGCACAGGGCTATCCAGGTCATCTATTTATTCTTCAGTGAGCTTCAGTAGTTTCATCCTTCAAGAAATTTGTCTATCCCAAGTTATTAAATTTATTGGCACAAATTGGCATAGACCATAATATTCCCTTATCTTTTTAATATTTATAGTGATATCGGCTTTTTGATTCCTCATATTGGCAATTTGTGTCTTCTTTGTTTCCTGATCTGTCTGGCTAGAATATCAATTTTATTAATTTTTCCCAAGTACCAACTTTGGGGTTTATTGATTCCTGTTTTTTTCTTTTTTCTGTTTCACTGATTTCAGATATGATCTTTATTATTTCCTTTCTTGCTTACTTTGAGTCCAATTTGCTCTTCTTTTTCCAGTTTCTTAAGGTAAAAGCTGAAGTCATTTTTTGAGACCCTTCTCCTTTTATAATACAGCCACTTAATGATATGAAAGAGAGAGAAAGAAGGAAGGGAGCAATGGAGGGAGGGAGGAAGGGAGAAAGATTAAAAGAAGGAGAGAAAGAATAAAAAGTGTTGGCAATGTGGAGAAATTAGAATCCTTGTGCACCAAAACTGTGGAAAACAGTATGGCAGTTCCTCAAAAAATTAAACACAGAATTATCATATGACTCAGCAATTCCACTTCTGGGTATACACAGTCTGTCCAGAAAAAGTCCAGACATTGTTAATATAAACAGAATGGTTTGTGCGATGTTGATGTGACATGGCAGCCAAGGAGAGTGGATTGGAATAGACAGGTGTAAACAATGATGACTTCACTGTACTAGTCAGTAGGGGCTAGTTCAGTAAGCATGTGTACTGTGTGGCTGTCACATTCAAAAAAGACTGAGCAAGTAGAACAACAAATCTGGATTCAAGTTTATATTAAGCTTGAACATTCCACTGTGGAAACTATTGGGATGATTCAGCAGGCCAGAGCTATGAGCAACTGGTGTTTGGCAGCTTCATCGTGACAAAGCGTTCACTCATGCATTAAGTCTCACGAAGAGTTTTTTGGCAAAGCATCAAATCACCCAGGTGACTCAGCCTCTCTATAGCCCAGATTTGGTGCTCTATGACTTCTGGCTTTTCCCAAAACTAAAATCACCTTTAAGTGGGAAGAGATTTTAGACAGTCCATGAGATTCAGGAAAATACAATGGGGCAGCTAATGGAGATTGGGAGAACTGTGTGAGGTCCCAACATGCCTACTTTGAAGGGGACTGAGGCATCATTGCCCTATCTACAATGTTTTTTGTGTCTTCTTCAATGATAGTCTCTATTTTTCATATTGCATAGCTGGATGCTTTCTGGACAGACCTCACATATCCAAAAGAATTGAAAGAAGGAACCCAGAACAAATATTGGGTCTTTAGCCGTATTCCTTGTAGCATTATTTATTATAGCCAACAACAAGGAGAAGCAACCCAATTGTCCATCACAGATGAATGAATAAACAAAATGTAGTATAACATACATATAATATCAATATATTTAATATGATGAATGCATAATATATTTAATCAACTTAAAAAGGAAGGAAATTCTGACACATGCTACTACATGGACAAATCCTGAAGACATCATGCTATGTGAAATACGTCAGACACAAAAGGGCAAATATTTATGATCTCCTTATAAAAGACAACTAAAATAGTCAAGTTCACACACAGAAAGTAGAATGGTGGTCACCAGGCACTGACAGGGCGGTCGGGGGGGGAATGAGGAGTTAGTGTTTAAAGGGCAGAGCGTTCAAACGGGGAAGATGAAACAGTTCTGGAGATGAACGGAGGTGACGGGTGAACAACAGTGTGAGTGGGCTTAATACCACTGAAGTGTGCACTTAAAACTGGTCAAATGGTGAACTGAATGTCATGTTTTAACACAATAAAAATAAAATTTAAAACGCACATGTTCAGATTATACCCCAGATCTCAGGAGAGTCACTCTAAGTGAAGGCTCCTCTGTACTGGTAGAAACTATTTTGAAATCTCTATATTTAGAAATATTTATATGTAAAAATTTTTAAATTTAGAAATATATTTCTATATTTAGACATTAAGAAATATATTTCTATATTTAGAAATTTCTAAATTTCTATATTTAGAAACTATATTTAAGTCAACAAACAAAATAAGTATTTTTCAAATTAAAAACAAAACCCCCAACAAAATAATAAAGTTAGTTTCAAAGGAAAAGATAGCTAATCTTATAAATCTTCAGTAGATTATCTACTGCCTTTAAACTCACACAAAGAACAAATAAGCCCTCCATGTGGCTTTAAAACACACACCAAAAAATTAGGCTAAGCTATACAACAAGTGGCACCAAGTGGACTAAGAAGATAATTAACTTTCAGCAGCTGTCATAATGAACTAGTATCAACTGTTCCCAGCCAAGGCCACCTCTAGAACTATTCAACTCACCAGAGACTTATTGTAATGCAGACAAATAAAATATGGAACCAACTTCCTATTTAAACACTCCAGATTCAACTTATTTCACTATTTTCTCATTTTCCTAACTATTTATTCGAGATTGTGTAATAAAGCCAATGGGTCTTCGAACCAACATTACTTATAGTTTAGGGTGGGAGGCAAAAAGCTAGTTCCTAAGGGCTGCTAGTCATGACAGCATACTCCCCTCCACCACCTTCCACTCCACAAGCACACGAATGGGGAGTTAAGGGCGATCATTCCGGGTGAGTGGCATTAACTCTGAAGCCTTATCCTGAGCATTCTGGGTTAGACACGGTCTAACTTCTCAAAAATGTCCTCTGGTACCAGATATAAATGATGATGTTTTCCCCTCTCTATGAGAGGGTTTTGAGAATTACAGTTCCATAAAACATGTTGATATATTTATATTTTTAAAAACTCTAAAGAGCAAAATTTTAGGATGCACACACACAATGGGCCTGGGCTCCAGCGGGAATATTCAGATAGTGGAAACCTGCTCTCTAGCCTGGTCACCAGATGACAGGCACCAGTTGGAAATGACAGAATGAAAAAAGCCACCGTGGCAGCAGCCTGCATCCTGCAACAGCAGATTCTGACGGGCATCACTTCTACTGTGAAAGGTAACAAAACCTGACACAGAAAAATGCAGGCTCTTTTTCTACTTGCAATGGTCACATCAGCCCAAGTGGCAGGATGTGTAGGAGAGAGGCATGCAGAGAGTGAAAGCAAATGGCCCTTTCCAGCTAGGCAGAGGCAGAATTCCTTGCGGACAGGCAGCAGTACCCAGAGAGCTCTGCAGGCTGTGAAAGGCTTATTGATCCTGCTGGAGCTCTCTGCAGGTTATTAACTCTAACTCAAGAGACCCAGACAAGACTTATTACAACACACTCGCAGGTGACTGCAGAATAGAACTATACCTGCACACCGGGGGAAGTTCTTTGTCTTTTCATTGCCCAGAAAAGAAAACAACTCTCTTATTCTCAACTGATATTTGGACATCACAGGAGAGTCTTCAAAGGAGACACCTCCATAGCATTCCCTTCACATGCCATGACAGATTCATCCAGGGGCTTTTCTTACATGCACTAATGTTTCAGGACACAGAGAGAGGCTGGGAGGGGTTCAGCAGAAATGGAGTATTTTCTCTCGGAAGTATACCCTACAGTGCCAGCTGGGAAGGGACTGAAGATTCAGTCTAGAGTGAGTTGAATCAGTTTTTTTTATTTTCTTTATGGGCAGGAAAAGCTTCCTATAACTGTGAACTATGGAGCTCTCATTCATTCCAATACCAGGATTCAAATCCTCCTTAGCCAAGAGGAATAACCAAATAGCGAGTCTAACCTGATTATTTTATTCTTTGTGTGAGTTTTAGGCAAAAGTGTTTAAGTAAGAGAGATGTATGTGCCTATATGGGTAAGCTTGTACTGGTAAAATATGTATCAAGTATTTAATAGGCATGAATTATATCTGAATGCACAGATATATATTCCGAATGCAATCAGAATGCACAGATTGTATATACAACTCTTCTAACTCCTCCCAGAATCACAAGATAACCCCGATACCAGAGGGGCTGGTGTCCGTAGATTACAGACGGGAACGGCTCCAGGTTCTGTTTGTTTAGGAGTCCTACGGGGAGGGGGTCATGGCATGTCAGCAGTTTGGCACATGGCTGATGGGGAAAGGCCATGCAAGAGTGATCAGGAGCTCAGCTCTAGCAGCCTGGGCATGGTCATTACAAAAGTCCATGAAAACAAACGTCTGGAAGAGAGGTATCTGCTGTTCCCAGGGATCAAAGTCAACTGTCAGGGCGTTTAACCTGCTCACCATACATTAATTCCAGCTTTGATAATAGCCAAAAAAAAAAAAGGGAAGTGGTTTATTTACATGAAACTTAAAATATGAATCAACAGTTTGATACTTGAGGGGAAGTTTTTTTTTCACTATACTTTATTGATTATGCTATTACAGTTGCCCTGATTTTGCCCCTTTTGCCTGCTTCCACCCAGCACCCCACTCCCTTAGGCAATCCCTTGCCATTGTTCATGCCCATGGGTCATGCATGTAAGTTCTTTGGCTACTACATTTCCTATACTGTACTTTTCTTTTTTAAGATTTTATTTATTGATTTTTAGAGAGAAGGGAAGGAAGGGAGAAAGAAAGGGAGAGAAACATTATTCTGCAAAGATACATTGACTGGTTGTCTCTCGCACGCCCCTAACTGGGGACCTGGCCCACAACCCGGGCATGTGCCCTGACTGGGAATTAAACTAATGACTTCTGGGTTTGCAGGACAGTGCTCAGTCCACTCAGTCCACTCAGTCCACTCAGCCACACCAGCCAAGGCTATAATGTACTTTTCATCCCCATGGCTATTCTGAAATGACCTATTTGTACTTCTTAATCCCCTCACCTCTTCACCCATTCCCCTACACCCTCTCCTATATGGCAATCATCAAAATGCTCTCTAGATCCATGATTCTGTCTCTGTTGTTTGTTTTCTTAGTTTGTTTTTTAGACGCAATTGTTGATAGATTTGTATTTTTACCATTTTATTCTTTTTCTTAAATAAGTCCCTAAACACTTCATATAATGGTTTGCTGATGATGAACTCCTTTAGTTTTTTCTTGTCTGGGAAACTCTTTATCTGCCCTCTGATTCTAACTGACAGCTTTGCTGAGCAGAGCAATCTTGGCTGTAGGTCCCTGCTTTTCATGACTTTGAACATCCAATCCCTTCTAGCCTGCAAGATTCTTTTGAGAAATCAGCTGACAGTCTTATGGGAACTCCCCTCTAGGCAACTGACTTCTTTTCTCTTGCTGCTTTTAAGATTTTCTCTTTGTCTTTAACCTTTGGTATTTTCGTTGTGATGTGTCTTGGTGTGGGCCTCTTTGCATCCATTTTGTTTGGGACTCTCTGTGCTTCCTGGACTTGCATGCCTATTCCCTTCACCAAATGAGGGAAGTTTTCTTTCATTATTTTTTCAAATAGATTTCTAATTTCTTGCTCTTTCTTGTCTCCTGGCATCCCTATGACACAAACGTTGGACCTCTTCAAGTTGTCCCAGAGGCTATTTATACTATTCTCATTTTTTTTGGATCCTTTTTGTTTCTTGCTGTTCTGATTGGTTGTTTTTTGTTTCCTTATGCTCCAAATCTTTGTTTGATTCTTGATTCATCCACTCTACTATTGTTTCCCTGTAAATTATTCTTTTTTCAATTAGTGAATCCTTGGTTTCTGACTGGATCTTTTTTATGCTGTTGAGGTCCTCACTAAGTTCCCTGAGCATCCTTATAACCAGTGCTTTGAACTCTGCATCTGACAGATTGCTTATCTCCATTTCATTTAGCTCTTTTTCTGGAGTTTTGATCTGTTCTTTCATTTGGGCCATTTTTCCTTGTCTCCTCATTTCAGCAGCCTCCCTGTGTTTGTTTCTAAGTATTAAAAGCAGAGCTGCTTTGATTCCATGTCTTGGTAGTGTAGCCTAATGTAATCTGTGTTCTTCAGGGTCCAGTGGCACAGCACCCCCCATTACCCAAGTGGAGCACTCAAGGTGCACCCTTCTTGTAGACTGAGTACACCCTCTCTTGTAGTTGAGCCTTGGTTCCTGTCGGCACATTAACCAGAGAGATTTACCTAGGTCAGTCAGTTGCAAGGATTGGCTGTGGCCACTGACAACCAACCTCCACCCTCCATGGAGGATCAGCTGTGCAGGGGCAGGGTGACGGTGTTCCAGTATGGTCTGTAGCCGTCCATTGGGTGGGCTGCCCCAGGTGGTGCAGGTCAAGGTCAGCCCCCACTTGTGTTTTGTCCAGGGCCACCCTGCTTGAGCTATAAAACAATCTGAGATGGCAGCTACTTGTCCTAGGATTGGAGATTCCCAGGGAAAGCCAAGCTGTGAATCTAGGCTGGCTGCTGCAAGTGCAAAGGCCTGAGGCTCACTGAGGCCAGTTGTTGCTTGTTTGAGAGGATTTAGGAAGTTGCGCATTATGAGTCAAGACCAGCCATTCATATGGAAAAGCAGTTTGGGTTTGCCCATAAATTGGGTGGGGAGGAGTCTCTGAAGACTCCAAGGTGGGTGACAGAGTATTACTCAGGTTGATGGAGTCTCAGATATGGCACCAGCTTGCTGGCTCTGTAGTGGGCAGGTTTAGGAAAGGGACAATGGCCTCCACTTGCCTTGATACCAGACACTTCAGTTTCTCCCTGTATGTCACTGGTTTCTTTCAAGCTGCTACCCTGGTGCTGGAGCTCAGAGGGAGTGAATCTGAGTAAGTCTGAATGTGATTTCTTTAAGAGGAACTGCTTGGGGCTCCAGAAGTTTCTTCCACTGAATCAGTCCCACTGGTTTTTGCAGCCAGGAGTTGTGGGGACTTATCTTCCTGACACTGGGACCCAGGCCTAGGGGTCCTTGGTGTGGGGTTGGCACTCCTCACTCCTGAGACATCCCTCCCAAATTTTTATCCAACACATGTGGGTGTGGGACCAGCCCATTCTGTATCTGTGCCCCTCATACCAGTTTGGATGAATGTGGTTTCTTTAATTCCGTAGTTAACAGACTTCCATTCAACTCAATTTCTGATGGTTCTGAATGATGGTTGTTCTGTATTTTAGTTGCAGTTTTGATGTGGTTGTGCAGAGGCGAGCCATGTCTGCCTATGCTGCCATCTGGACCAGAAGTGGAAAGTTTTCTTTCTGATTTGATACAAGGCTTAAATAGTTATTCTAGACTTATGCACCTAGAGGACACAGTAGTTCATGATGTTTGGGAAAATATCCAGCAGAAAATTGGGAGCCATGAATAACTTTTAAAATTATTATCCTTTAACCATGTAAGTCAGGTATTAATTTTCTTATATTAAACAAGCCAGTGATGGGGAATGCCAGTCCACAGGTCCTTTTTAAAGAAAACTGCTTCTTTATCACTGTTGAGAGCCACAGCTGGCCATGTTGAGTGCCACAGTATTTCAATCAGCTCATCATAGCTGACTTAACCAGGTATGGGCATCTGACTAAAAGACAGCCAATCAATTAGATGGCCAACGATCTGTTTTGTAGTCTGGAATAAAAAAAGGAGCTCCAACCAGATTAAACCACTTTCAAGAACTTTAATAAATATTAAGACAATGAGATGGTTAAGAGTAAAGTCAAAGCCGAAAGGATACATAAAAAGAGAAGGCTCATGAGGTAGGCACGGGAGCGTGGGTGCTTATGGCAAGGCCAAATAACGATAGAATGATTCTCAGAGAGCAGCAGAGATCTCAGCAGGGAGAGACACCGATGGCCCATCAGATACAGAAAGCAGGTGGTCCTTACTGGCATTTCCATTCCAGGGTGCATGTATCCTCACAGTAAACTCCCTTTCTCCTAAATTCTTTTCATAAATTTCTGTTTCTTGAAACCGAAAGAACCCAAGTACAATCCTCATTGTACAAGCAAAGAAACTGAGACTCAATGTAATTTAATAACTAGTTGAGTGGTAGAGCAGACTGATATCCATATTTAACTCAAGAGAGAAAATTAGTGTGAACAGACGAAAATCTGATGACTGTCTCCTGCAGATTTATGATCAATGTTTTGTTTCTTTCTTTGATTTAGAGTTCCCATGATGACAGTACATTGTTTATATACTTAAAAATTTTCACTTTAATTTTGAATTGTATTTCTTTTATTGCTTTATTAATAATACATTATTTGACTTAAAATTGTGGATTTTTTTCAGTGATAATTTTAGATAAAATCAAGTACACTGGTAGAAAGAGTAGGCAAAAATGCTCCAAATTTATATTCAAGTTTTGGATAATTTTTCTCATACTTTCCTGCTTTTAAATTGTACCATATATATAACTATGTGCATATTTTAATTTTACTTCATTATAAGAACATGTCTCTATACCTCACAAAACGCCACATCTTGATTAAGGTACTATTTATATACACTCTTCCAGAATATTGCCATATTGTTTTATACATAAATATGTGTCCATTATACAACTAGTGAAATAGTAAAAAATAAAACAGCCTAGGGGTTGATTACCTAGTTGAACATATGTGTACTCCAAATATCATTCAGACATTAAAAATTCACCAGCAATACATCACCCCACTCAAAACCATGTTTCATATTTCTTACAAGAGCACAAGGAGCCATAAATAATGTGCATTCTACAGCCCAATGCAACACTGGCTGAGTGGAAGAGTTTGCTAGAATTGTTAGGGGAAAAGGAACTCACTAGGATCCAAAACTCCACTGTCTATCATGCTGGCCTCATCTTCCCTTCAAGACTGTGCAGAATTAGGTAGAGGCTCAGATCCCCTGAAATATTTAACCATACACAGTGGAACAAGGGAATAAATAAAATCCTTGAATTCTTAAGAGATATGTTAGGAAAACACACACACATATACACACATATGAGGTCTGGCTGGAAAAGTCTAGCCATGGTTAATATAAAAAGAATGGTTTGTGTGATGTAACCTGGCAGTCAAGGAGAGTAGACTGGAATGCACATGTGTGAACAATGATGACTTCATCGTACTAGTCAGTGGGTGCGGTAGATGCCGTTGAGTGAGCATGTGTACTGTGTGGCTGTCACATTCAAAATGACTGAGCAAGTAGAGCAACAAATCTGTATCAAATTTTGCATTAATCTTGAACATTCCTCTGTGGAAACTATTGGGATGATTCGGAAGGCCACAGCTATGGCCAACTGGTGACTAGCAGCTTCATCATGACAATGTGTCCACTCATACATCAAGTCTTGTGCAGAGTCCTTTTTGTGAAACATCAAATCACCCAGGTGACTCAGCCCCACTACAGCCCAGATTTGGTGCCCTGCAATGTTAGGCTTTTCCCAAAACTAAAATCGCCTTTGAAAGGGAAGAGATTTCAGAGCATCAGTGAGATTCAGGAAAATGCAGCAGGGCAGCTGATGGCAATTGGGAGAACCGTGTGAGGTCCCAAGGTGCCTATGTTGAAGGGAACTGAGGTGTCATTGTCCTCTGTACAATGTTTCTTGTATCTTGCACCTTCTTCAATAAATGTCTCTATTTTTCAAGTACATGGCTGAATACCTTCTGAACAGACTATATATAATTTACTTCTAAATTGGAAATATAATGCTGAATTGTCCCAGTAGGGTTGTCAAGTGATATGTAATAAGCTCTGGAAATATACTCGCTGACAATAATTACCCCTGACTTGAGTTCTTGGAGGTCTTTATCCTTAAGGAAGGGGCTAATGTATATTACAAGTGCTTCTTCTCTGAGGCTTTTTTGATACACAGGATCATGAGGTTTGCCTACAATATTAGAAAAGGAAAGACTGTTGGAGGTATTTAATCTGGGGCACTCATACAGCAGATGGGAAATTAAAGCCCAAAGAGATAAAACGACTTTCCCAGAGTCACAGTGCGTCAGCGTCAAAGCCTCCAACAGCCCTCAGATGACTCTTTCTTAGTCCACACTTCGCTGCTGCTCTAGTTATTCGATGATATCCTCATTGGTCTTATGGTTTGTTCTGTTTTATTTTCCACTCTAAAATAGGCAAGACCAAGAGAAGGAAGTAACATTGTGCCAGTATTTGGTGTGTGGTCTACTGCTCTCACCTACCTCTGTATAGGAAAGCAGTTTCATTCCCAGCGAAGGTCCACAGTAATCAGTGGCAAAGTTAATTGGCCTCTAAATCTCAAATTTCACCTTTCTGTTATTAACTCCCAATATTCAAGGTGAAGCACTGATTAAAGTGAGGTTCTCATTAAAGTGTGATAAGAGTGGCATTTAAATGTGGACTTTCAAGCTACAAAGGAAAACTAGCCTTGTCAGATATAATAACGCAGTGAAAGTCCCTGGAATAAAACAGTGTGGCAGTGGCACTTCAACAGAAAGATGAACCATGGGACAGAATACAAATCCAGAATAGATGCAAGTACAAACAGTAATTTAGAGTATGATAAGGTAGCATCTCAAGGCACTGAGGCAGTATTACATGTTGATGGGGAAACTGGGTAGCTTCTGGAAACAGATGAAATTCTATCCACACCTCAGAACACGTACAAGAATAAACTCAAAATAGATCACAGATAAAAATGTAAAAATCTGAAACCACAGATGTTCTACTGTTAACCTGGTTGAGCTTGGAACTACGTTGTCTAGAACCCCCTTTCTTATATGATTTCAAGCCAAAAAACCCTGTAAGAAACTTTAGAGGTAGAAGTGAGGCAGTAGCTATTCCCCTGAAAGCCTTCATGGTCTAAGATGACAGCGAAAAGACAGAGAGGTGCCTGGCAGGTTCGAGCTTGTCCTCCTCCTCTGCTCCACACTCAGGTTTTCTTCCTATCTGCTGGCCTTGCTGACCAAGAGGAGTCTGAGGTCCATCCCCAGATACCTGGCAGCAGTTACAATGAGGCAACAGCCTCCCCACAGACGCCTCCGTGAACTGCCCCCGCACAATCTGACATCAGCAGCTG
>PVKM010010387.1:0-35011 GCA_004027735.1 Carollia perspicillata
CTATTTTTGTATCCAGTGGTAAGATTCAAAATAATGAACAAGCCTACATTCCAGCTCTGACCATTCAGGGAGAACATAGTATCAAAACGGAATTTCAGGGAAAAGGGGGAAGGGGTCACAGGAACAAGTATAAAGGACACATGGACAAAAACTAAGGGGGGTGGAAATGGGAGGGAGGTGGGGAGTATTGGGGGGGTGGGCTGGGATGGGAGTAAAAGACAGAAAACTGTACTTAAATAACAATTAAAATAAAATTAAATTAAATTTAAAAAAATCCTGTGGCATCATGATGTGTTTAAAGCTTTAGTTGCTGCTAGATTGTCAGGAAGTCCAGGGGATGCAGGGAAAGAGCTACGGTGGTTAGAATGGCGAGGGTCATGCTATAGTACAGCTCAGTTGAGTATTTGCCAAGCTGTAAGGAAAAGCATCTATTATAATATTTTACCAGAGCATAACTGGTTGAATGTCAGTTTTGTTCATAACTACTATGCTTATCAAGGCTTCCCCAATTACAGACTTTTTGTGAATAATTGTTATATAATAAAAACAATTGAAAATTATCACAAAGTGATCTTTTAAAGACCACTGATACACACTGATACACTTCTTTGAACAACACAAACAGGAACATTCTTATATACTTTCTAGCCTACTTTTCTTTATATTCTATCAGATTAACAGCTGTTCAGAAGCAATTACAGTTGCACTACTTAAAATATTGTTGACATCTTCTGATAGTAACGTCAATAAAAATGGGATTAGCCTTCTTTGCAGGCTCAGTTTCTCCACATCACAATGGCAACATTAATTCAATTCTAAGGGATTGCCCTGGGAAGAATGATCATGATCATGTTTTGCAAATATTTTTCAAAATAATGAAGCCTGCAAAATCTCTTATGTAACCCAGCAACATTTGTTAATTCATCCTCACTTTACAACATACCCTGTGTTGCCTTTCATGCCCCCACATTCCTCTGGTTAAAGGCCTTCAAACTAACACAGGAAGAGTCCGTATCTGATTAGTGAAACTATGTATTGAAATTTTATGGCCTCAGAAATGCTGCCAAATCCAACAAAAAATGACTATATGAAGAAACACATTAAGTCTGATTATTTAATTTTTCTTAGCTTTATTTCTATAACTTTAAGATTCTGATTCAGATACTAGGGACTTTGTTTTGTTTAAGGAAGTCATAAACATTGCTAATTCAACAACGTCCCAGTTTGAGGTTCCTCTTATGTTCCTTCTCAGACATAGAACTCACTGCCTTTTATACAAAATGAAACTGAAATTTATTACATTTATCAAAAATAATGACAAAGAGTTAAAATCCTAAAACTAAAATAAAACATTAGAATTAGCATTTGAAGATTAAAATGAAAGTGAAATTTATATTTCTTAAAACCAATTTTAACCTGAATAACAAAAATATGACAAAATATGGTACTTTACTGAAATGCTTGGAATAGGCTCACTGTAGCTCAAAACCTACCTATCACATGAAGAATTATTAATGGGCTTTGTAAAGCCAAATGTCTGCAAAGCGATGGGGAGGTTTCAGAAGATGGTAATGACTATGACAGTGGTGAAATCTGAGGTCAAGCAAAGTGTGGGGATGGACAGGTTGGTTCTTCCCTCACAGCACATTCTATTACAGTGATAGTAACTGGATCATTGTTCGCCATTCTCAAATTTCCCTTCTGCTTGTTAATGGGATTGGCATCCAGTCTACTCTGTACTTTCTTCTTTGGTGCAGCTTTCTATAACTTCTATGCTAGATATAGACCCTTTCCTAAAACATTCTTTATTGAGGCAAGCAGGGATGAGAGGCTAGTTCTGTACTTCCAGGGCATACAAGATTGCCACTGGGTGTATGCTTTCTATACCTGTAACTAGTATCTGTATACCTACATTACAATGATTTCCTCAGCAGGACCCAACCGCCATGGGGCATTTAATTTTCTTCCAAATAGGATAACTTATCCCTTTGATGAGTCACAGCCCCTCTGTTCTTCCCTATTACTCTTGTATACTTTTCACCACCTCTCCCTGGAAAAGCTTATAAGACTAACCTTTACCCCCATTCCCAAGCAAGCAATTCTATTCAGGGACCACCAGGGTAATTTGTATAAATGAATGCTTTGTTAGAGACACAGTAAGAAAAGTTCATATCTACCAAAGATTTTAACCTATTGTTCATATATCATTTAAGTGCATGTATGTTTTTATTATATCTAGTCCTATAACAGACATTCTCATAAGATGCTGTCTGGTTCATAAATTGGTATAACTATTTGAAAGTATCACAGTTTGAAGTGTCAATTCCCTTGATTAAATAGTTCTATTTTTAAGAATTTGTCCCACAAATGAATTCCAATAAATGGCCAAGAAAGCATAGCACTAGACATAAAATGTGGGTCCCAAAGCTCTGATTATTTAGAAAGGTAATGACTGAAATGGAAAACTTCCATTTCCCTCTGGGTCAATTATTAGAATGGGAAAAAGTAAATGACATTTTTATATCTTCTGTTCACATATCTGGACTACTGTGATAGTTAAAAATACTTTATTAATGATTTGGTTACCTTTGAATATTCCACTTTTCAATGACTTTATGTGTACAACATATGGAACTCTATCAGCAGGCTGTATGGTAATCTGTCTTTCTCCCCACAGTATTGGAAGATTTGAAGATACCTGGAAAAGAGAATTGAAAATCAAGAATTATGTATCAATATTTACATGAAATCAGTATAACAAGTCAAAAGCATAGGAAAAAATGGAATTTAAACACTTTCATTAACACTGTTCATTTTTAAATAAAAAGCAAGCCAAAAAATGCTACCTACAGTAAAAGAAAAATATGAGACCTATGAAAAGATAGAACAAAAAAGATTCTTACAAGACAGAACAATGTTTATTTTCTGTGGCTACTTGTAGCAAGATCCACTGATGCTTGGACAATCTGGGTATCTCTTATAGACCATTTCTGTATGCAATTCAATGTACACAGGATGAACCATTTCAATGAATTTCTACATCAATATTAATAGAGCATATAAAGAATATTTAAGCAACATATGTGCACAACTATAGTTAAACCCAACTTTCAGCATACTGAGTATTTATATCTTGCCACCCCCGACTGCCCAAACACTAATCTACTTTGGGTCTCTATAAATTTGCCTATTCTGAACAATCCACAGAAAAGAAATCATACAATATGTGGTCTTTTCTGACTAGCTTTTTTTCATTTAGCCTAATGTTTTCAAGGTTCATCACTGATTGTGAAACATATCAGTACATCATTTATTGATGAATGGTATTAAATTGCACAATATGGCATATTGTATGCATTCATTCATAAGTTGATGAAAGTTTGAGTTGTGTCCATTTTTGTCTATTATGAACAATGCTGTTATGAAAATATGTACAAGTTTTTGAGTGGACATAGATTTTCATTTCTTATGGACATACATTTTGGAGTGGAACTGCTGAGGAATATGATAATTCAAATGTTTAAGCTTTTGAGTTACAGCCTTCCGAAATTGGTTTCCAAAATGGCCATACCATTTTTCTTTCCCACCAACAAAGTGTGATGGTTCCTATTTTGCTACATCTTCTCTCAAAGTGTTCAGTGTCTGTTATTTTGATTATAGCCATCCTAGTGGAGTGGTACCTCGTTGTGATTTTCATTTACATTTCTTTAATGACTAGTAACGTGGAGTATCTTTTCACCTGCTTATTGCTCATTTGCATGTATTCTTTGTATAAATGTCTATTCAAATTCTTTGAAAATTTTCCAAACTGCATTACTTGTCATTTTACTCTTGATCTTTACATACTTTAGAAATAAGCCCTCTCTGGCCGGTGTGGCTCATGGATTGAGCACAGGCCTGCAAACCAAAGGGTTGCAGATTCGATTCCCAGTCAGAGCACATGCCTGGGTTGTGGGCCAGGTCCCCAGTAGGGGGCATGCAAGAGGCAACCACACATTAATGTTTCTCTCCTTCTCTTTCTTCTTTCCTTCCCCGTCTCTAAAAATAAATAAATAAAATATTTTTTTAAAGTTTGGGAAGTTCTTAAATAGGTGGAATTTTAGACAACATAGTCCTAAATAACCAACATGTCAAAGAAGAAATCCCAAGGGAAATTAGAAAATATTTTGAGTCCATATTAATTAAATTATTGGGCATATTAAAATACTTCCTTTCTTTTACTATAGTTTTCAACTCCAGAATTTGTTCTGTATATTTACTGACACTGCCTGTTTATTGAAACTTTTCCTTAATTCTTCAGACTAGATTCTTTTGGGTTCATTAAATATATTTATAAAGGTTTGTTTAAAGTCTTTGTCTAGCTAGCCAACTGTGGGCCCCTTCGGCTTCTAGTGACTGCCTATTTTCCTGTGTATGGATCATACTTTCCTATTTGTTTCTTTTAGTTTTGCCTCATCAATTTTACTGTTTTTGTTGAAAAATGTACACTATATATGCTAGTATAACCATTGTTGAAATCAGATCACTACTTCTCCATGTTTTGCTCTTTGTTGGTTTAGTGACTTTTCTAAACTAAATCTGCATTCACAGGAGTGTGTGTCCACTGACATCCCCGCTTAATTAGCTTAGTGGCCAGGAATAATTTATCATGGATTTCTTTAAACGCCTTGAAACAATAAATCATAAAAGTGTGTTGTGGCATGCTTTGACCACTTGGGTAATTATTTATAACTCTGCCTTATTCTTCATTTCCAGCTCACACAGTGCCTCTGTGTCAGACAGAATTGAAAATACTGGCATCCTCTCAGATATTTCCTGGGCAAGTGCACAGCTCTGCACATGCATGTGGCCTGAACGTTCCACAGGGACAACTCATTCCCCAAATCATCCCTTCAAGTTTATGGCCAAATTCTTGTTGGTCATAACTGTTATTGTAGCCTCAGGCAACAGCAATGTCAAGCAATAACTGTTGAACAGTTTTGGCAAATGCCCTGAGGATAGAAATATAAAAATATTAGGAAGACCTGGAAAACATGAACAGTATTAATGATACTTTAATGAAATAAACTTAATTAATTTAATGGATATTATCCTGAATTACAGAATGGGCTGCGCTAAAAATGTACACTTTATATGTAAAATAACCAGGTTCTTCAGTTTTATTTGTGGATTAAAATGATAAAAATATAGACTTTACTTATCGCTGTTTGTGAGAATAATTTTGCTATGAATAGAATTATACTTCTTTTAATTACATATAATTAATATAGCATAATTACTTTTAAAAACTTACATTTTAAACAGTGCATTTATTCTGAAGAATAAAGTATTAAAAACTTATAGACATTATCTCTACCATAATAGCAAAATAAAATAACCAATGTTATAAAATTACAGTTTTCTTTAACTTATTTTCATCAAACTTGTAAGAGAGGATTCCTTGCTTACCAGTAAATTCTGAAAGGGGAAAAGGAGTGGTAGAAAAATATTTTTTTGCTTATTTTTAAATAGTAAATCTAAGTAGTCATGATTTTTTCCCTTCCTTCCTTCCTTCCTTCCTTCCTTCCTTCCTTCCTTCCTTCCTTCCTTCCTTCTCTCCTTCCTTTGTTTTAAATGCCAGATATTAATCACTTTTGTATCTGTTCATTAAATAAAACTTCCTTAAAAACTATTATGTGCTTGATATTATGATTTATGCTAGTTATAAAACTATGGATAAGAGAGACATGCCCTTTACCCACAGTTTATAATCTGGTGGAGAATAATAAACAGGCAATAGCAATATGAGGCACATATGATGGTGAAACAGGTAAAAAATGCCATGGAAGCACATGAATAGTATCTACTCCAGGTTTATAGGAATAGGGAAGGATTTTTTAAAAAGTGTCATCTAGGACTTGTCCTAGACAATGAAAATGAGTTAGACAAACACAAGGACATGGACAATAGGGAGTTGGACTACGATTTACAGATGGTAGCAAAAGGAAATGTTCATATACAAAGGCCTAAGGGTTGCTGGGGCCAAAAGTGGCAAGAGATAAAGCTGAGCAGATAAGCTTTTGAAGGACAGTAAAACCACTTTGAGGAGCATGTATTGCATCCTGAAGGGAAGAGATGACATAGAAGAGTTTTAGCAGAATAATGACAGAAAGAGATTTGTGTTCATGATATTGATTCCATCTGCAATCCAGCAAGGAAGGAAGAATAAAACCAAAGCATATATTTTCCAAGATCATAAAAAATGCAGAAGGTATGGTGGGATTGCAGACTGGTACAACCACTATGGAAAACAGCATGGAATTTTCTCAGTAAACTAAAACTGGATTTGCCTTTTGACCCAGCAATTCCACTGCTAGGATTATACCCTAGGAACCCTGAAACACCAATCCAAAAGAACCTATGCACCCCAATGTTCATAGCAGCACGATTCACAATAGCCAAGTGCTGGAAGCAACCTAGGTGCCCATCAGTAAATGAATGGATCAAAAAACTGTGGTACATTTACACAATGGAATTCTATGCAGCAGAAAGAAAGAAGGAGCCCCTACCCTTTGCAACAGCATGGATAGAACCGGAAAGCATTATGCTAAGCAAAATAAGCCAGGCAGTGAAAGACAAATACCATATGTTCTCACCTTTAACAGGAATCTAATGGACAAAACAAACAAACAAGCAAAATATAACCAAAGACACTGAAATTGAGAACAGGCTAACAGTAACCAGAGGGGACAGGGGAGGGAATTTCAGAGGAAGTGGGGAAGGGGTCACAGGAACAAATATAAAGGACACATGGACAATATCAAGGGGAGAGTGGAGACAGGAGGGAGGTGGGGCAGGCTGGGGTGGGTGGGCTGGGATGGGGGTAAAGGGCAGAAAACTATACTTGAACAACAATTAAAAGAAAAAATAAATAAAAATACATACATGGAAAAAAAGCAGAAAGTAAATACAGAGAATTTCTAAACTTTGGCAGTATCCTCTAAAACTGAATTGAGGTGCCTGTGATGGATAGATATTTGAAACTTCTTTCAAGGATTCTATTGAGTGCACAACAATGTGTAGATCAATATGGGAGTGGGGAGTGGAACATTTATTTTGTGATTGGCTGAAACAAATCTAGCAAGGAGAGCTAAGTGTAAAACTCCATAAAAATAAGCATGCAAATAGAAAGGCAAATGCATTTCTTCACATTCTCATTATTAGTCACACTGGTAAAAAACAGAATACACTCTTGGAATTCTGTGTTTATAGGTTTCACATTAAAATGTCAAAACATGTTTAAAATTCTTTTGAAAATACCTTGTATTATCTTGTACAATTTCTACAAGTGAAAATATCTGTGACTCAAATAAATAGATTTTAATATGTCTTATGATTATATACTAATACTTAGAAATGAAACTTGTTTAGAATTCAGCTTTATAATTGCAATGAAACTTAATACCTGTTAGACTAATAAAAAGTAGAATTCTAAACATTCTTTATGTGTCATTGTTTCACCTAGTTAAATATAAATAAATGATTTAAATTTTCATATAACTTAAAATACTCCTACTAAAAAAAATCTTACCTTGTATATTACCAAGTCCTTTTCATAATTAGGCACCATTATGGTTCTATCTTCTCTGATCCCCACTTTACAGTTTGCAACAATGTGTTCCAAGGCCACGGGTCTTTTGCCAATCCCTTTCAAGACAAAGATATGCTCCATACCATCTATTTTATTTGCTACAGTAAGTTTGCCCTGTGACAAATAAACCAAATTTTAGCTCTTTAGCAGTCACAGTTGGATGCCATACAACCTCTACTGTCCTATTATTACTCCTGAATCTGAGTAATGAAATGAGCATTCACAGAGGTGTCACCCATTTACTCTTCTAGTTTATGTACAATACCTCAGCTGAAAGACTAAGATGACTTTCCTGTGAAAATCTCATTATTTCTCCTTACTTTTTCTAAATATAGAGTTTAGATAGGCATTCTGTTACATAACAAGTACATGTGTGTTTACATCCTTGTCAAATAAATGTCTTCAGAAACTAATTTCTGAAATACCAACTTCCTTAATGAATAAAAACAATAGGAGTAATGATTTTATTTTTTATACATTTTATATAAAAGTAATATAGATATAAGTAATGGCAGCCAAAGGTATGGCAATTTTCAGAATGTTTAGCCCTCAAATTAAAATATTTATTAGAGTTTCAAGCAGAGTGAATGTAAATGGTCACATTCATGAAAATATAACTTATCTGAAAAAAGATTTACCATAAATTATGTAAGTTAATATAATACATGGTTTTATTGACATACTAATACTAGGTAAATAGTATCAATGAGTTCATACCATAACCTCACGTTCCAAAACAGGTTTGAATGTGAGAGGGTACTCTAAAGTTTCTCCTGGTGCAACCGATACTTCAGGAGGTCCATCAAACGTTTCTCCTTCTATAGTCACGCGATATTTACATTCCTTTTTGGTTTCGTTAGTCTAAAAAGCATGAGAAAGGTAGATAAATATCAGAGAGATAATATTTATGAAGTTGAATTACATATTAATTCTTGGTGTTTTTCACAAAATCATATATTACATTTTTTAGTCTATCTCTTAAGAATCACCATTTGAAAGTCATATTTGTTAAGAACAACTATCAAAAATGTGAATATGAGGCACAGGAATATGCTCGTTCAGTGTCATATAGGAGCCTTGCCTAACAGGTTGATCCATATTCCCTTGTTGGCCTTATTAAGGATTTAAATGATAAAGTGGTCTTGGGGGTTACACATTTTACTCCTAGCAATTGGCCACAAAAAAGTGTTCTAACTGTAGATTGCTTGCATATCAAAGGTTACATATGTCATCCAAGCAAGGTTTTGTGCTTTGAGCAGATTTCTGTTATATCTTGAATAATTAAACAAACAAAAGACAATTTATCAGTCAAAAATTCAAAATTATTTATAATTATATTCCTTCTTCTGTGCTATATGATCACTTTGAGTGATAGGTAGCAAAGCTACAGCCAATCATTGTTCTTAGTGCCCATAAACCCATCTTAATAAGGTCAAGATCACAACCGAATTTGGAGCAGAGTGATCAGAGAGTCCATTACTCTGCTTGGTGAAGCCAGGAGGCATAGCTTTTGAGTGGGAATTTGATGCTAAGTTAAGGAAGTTAAAGTTAATTTTTTTACAGAAAGAGATCCCCTTAATTTTTTTACACAAAGTGATTAATCAGGTGAGTAACACAATGACATTTATATTCAGGAATAAAACTCTGACTTCAATGTAGAGAAACAAACAGGAACCGATAATGCATTTAGAAATCAATAATAGTTCAAGATGAGAGTTTGGAAGACTTTAATTAAGATGGCAGCAGCGAGAATAAAGACAAATACAAAAAAAAATGTTTGTACTTACTATTGGAATTTTCTGGGTAAGGGCTTGAAATGTGGGTGTTTCAAATTTAATTCCAGCAGCTGGATACTCATCAGCCACCACACCTTCAACGTAATACAGACGCACATCATAGTTTGACACCAACAAAATTTGGCAAGGGTAGCGCCCAGGAGGTATAGGAGTAAATCGTAAAGAAATTGTAAAAGATCCATCTGGAACTATAAAAATAATTTTAAAATAGTTGAATTATTTTAAATGGCATATATCCTAAAAATCATTTGGGGTAAAACAATGTTTAATATTACTGTATTTAATTGTATAATCTAGAAGAGACTAGTTTATGACAAGGTAACACACTACCCCTAAATCTTCATGGCATAACAAGCAACTTTATTTGTCAATGAGAGATAGGTTATTCACAGGTAAGAGGAAGGTCTGCTCCATAAAGTCACTCAGGGACCCATGCTGTGAAAGATGTATCATCAGAAATACCTCTCCTCCTTCCGCGACAGGTCAGGGGAAGAGGAGTGGTTATGAGTGTGTTCATGGACTGACTTTTCAATGCTCAACCCCAAAGTATCACAAATTACATTTAGTTGGCCAGAACCAGTTACATGGCTCTATCTAACTGAATGGGGGCTAAGAAATAAGACAGATATATGGAATATTTGGTAAGCATTACTGTTTCCCAGATTTCCATGACTTATGGGTGCTCTGTCCCATAATAATCAAAATAATTTGCAACTTGACCAACAAATAGAAATAATTTTTTTCTTAGTTAATAACCAAGGGAAGCATAAAGAGCTATGTCTGATTAATATTTCTCATATCACCATGTTATGCCATTTACCTTAAGTTAATTGCTAATATCATTTCTTATGATGGGTATGCTATCTATGCTGGTTCCTTCCTTCCAAGCAATACTACTTTTTCTCAGATGATCAGCATTTTCTTAATCTCCACAAAATGAGAAAGCCATTATAAAAATCTCTTAACCTTAAAGTAGGATGCAGTATAAGAATATAACAGAAATTTCAGGAAATGCCAAAGTATTTAAGTAGTACATGAAAAACAAATCATAAAAAATATTTAGAAGCCTAATTCTGCAAAGAAGTTCTCTCAAACCAAGAAACTGAATCAAGCTTTCAACCAATGGACCAGACAGATATTATAACATTAATTGGTTATAATTTCAATTGACCTGCATTTAATAACACAAATGTTAAAAACGGCAAACTTGTTTCCAACACTGTGAAGTTTGTACACCAAGAAAAGCAGCCCCTCCTGCAAGAACAATAACTGCTTTAAATCATTTTTCAAATAAATTGAAGATATGTATGTGTGTTCTAAGTTATATGTGATGTGCTGTATATTATATTGCATACTGTATATTGCTGTATGTCATGTATTGTATGCTACGTACTGTATTTTCAAACACACTGTTAATGGATCACATTGGAAATCTATGTTACATCTAACCAAATTCCAAGATTCTCAGCTGGTCTAAGGAGGAGACAAAGTCTGTCAGTGTTATTTTTATTAGATCCTTTTCAAGTACAAATCAAATTTTAGAATAAGATTTCCTCTCGTCCAAAGGACTCCAGGCACACTTTATCATCTGTTATTCACTGATTACTTCCCTTCTGAAAGAAGTGTTTGTGTTGTGGCAACATCATTAGAATAAACCTGGTGAGATAATGATTTGATAAAAATCTGTTGCTTTATTAACAGAAATAATGAAATCCCATTTTTGTCCTGCATGAAGAGACCAAAATGAAAATTCTTAGATTAAGTAATTTAAAGGAAATTAAACTGCTTAGAATAGGAAACTTAAGCAATTCAACAATAATTATTATTTGCAGCAAAAATAAAATATAACTAGCCATTTAATAGTAAACAATAATTGAAATGCACAAGTTCAAGTGTAAAGCATCTGTTAAAAGCTTTGTGTTACACACTGTTCCCTTTTTCCTAGACATATTCCTTTCCTAATGATATTGAGTCAAAAGTGAAAGCCAAGGACATTCTTTTGTTTTAATTTACCAATTCTATTTTATTTCTGCACTTCTCCTTGATATTTCAAACATTTTTCCTTGGTACATCTGGATGCAATGAGTTTTTGGTATGTAAAATTTGTTGACAGGAGATTCTTATGTGCACATTTTCCAACTCGTGAAATGTTCATGAGCAAAGACCCTAAGGAATGCACAGTGCCAGCCGCTCTGCCTTACAAGTCCAAAACCAAATCCACCATAATATGGGATATGGAGGAAAGATGGTTCTATTTATGGAGGTATATTGATAAAAACAGTATTTGTTTCTTTTTCTTAAACATATGAAATGAGTTCATTGCTTCATGTCAGAAGCATAAGTAGGAATATGATCACATATTACTTAACAAGAAGTTGCTTCTAGATACAGGTGTGCATAAGCTAGTATCCACATTTCCATGGATATAAAATAGTAGAGGTGAAAATTATCTTGATTTGTAGAAATGTGGAAATTTTACTGGCCATATTGTGCCAGCATACAATTACTCTCTAAGGAATATATTTTCTCAAAGTCCTTTCCAATTCTGCACTGTAACAGATGCTATCTGCATCCTGCCATGTCCTCTTTCATTTAAATCTTCCCTGTAGGTCAATAGCTTTATGGAAAACTGTGACATTCTTCTTGAGGGCTTACTGTGGTCACAGAAGGGAGCTGGCCTGATATACGTGATATCAGGCCAGAACTGACAATTAATGCCTACAACTGCAACCCTCAACAAATAATGTATCATACTGGTGAAAAAATTACCCACCTTCTTTGTCTTTTGGTTAGAATAACTCTGGGGTGAATTCTCCACTAACTCCTAGAGACCCCAGTGCAATTGAAACCAAATAGCTCACATTAGCAACTGTTCATTTACATTCTCTGAACTGGCTGCATCTCTTTGCTGTCTCAATTTCTCACACTCCCCACCTATGGTTCCTGAGATCACTTCTGAAACTACAGATCTTCAGACTTGGTCTCAGGGTCAGGGGTTCCCCAAACTGACACACACCTGCACATACAGGAAAGACAGCTTCTTGTCCTGGGCTCTGAATCTTCTCTGACATTGTCTCTCTACATGTGCAAGGAGTACATAAGCCCAAGGGGACAGACAGGCCTACATGGAGCCCAGCCCCAGCCACATTCCAAGTTCATGGAATGCTGTAATTCACAATTCAAAGTGCTTTGATCCCACCTCCAGTGTTTGCACAGGACTTTTCCCAATATCAGCCCTCCCACTGTGAGACTCCCAGGATTGAAGGGTAACTAAGAGGTGGCTATTAAAGGGAAGATATGGACCAGTAGTAGTTATACATGCTGAGGTACCCACACATTTGTACAAGAGCCTTCATGGCACATGTCAGAGTTGAAAAAAGGAAGAAAAGAGAATGAGCACCAGGCCAGGGTCCTGCTACTTTGTGCTGTCATATTATAGTGCAAAACTCTGAGGAGGCCAAGAATTCTAAATTCAAACTTGTCTCTTTCAGGTTTGTGTAAGGTAATATTTGTCAATGTGAAATAATAGAATATATTCTATTTAACACTCTGTTAGTTTGATTTATTACTTTTAAAATTTAGACATATGGTATGTGGGCTTTCGTATATGCTGTTGACCTGGGCATTACAAATATTAAAGACATTCTGGACCTGTCCCTTCCATCCCTATTCTCCTCAGATGTGCTCACCTGGGGCCTTTTCTTTATAGGTGATCCTGGTAACTGTGGCAGTTGTAAAGATTCAATAATTAAAGATAACCAAATACAGTGGTACATCAGTACCCATTGTTAATTTGTTCCAGAACTCGTGACGAGTGGTGAAACTGATGAGTTCTGAACAATAAAGCATTTTGTGTTGAGGGGTGGCAGTGCTGACTCATACAAGTTCTAGCAAGAGTGATGAGTCCTGAGCAAGCGCCTAGTGCTGAAACATTTTTTCTTGTCAAAATGTGACAATTACAGAGTTTGATGAGTTCTGAAGCTGATGAGTACCAAGGTATGACTGTATATCTAAATTTATCAGATTAGAGTTACTAATGAAAATAAAGGAATGTAAGAGAGAGAATCTCTGTAATGAAAGAATACTTAATTTTATATAACATTAGCTAGAAGAAGTCAGTGTGATCTACAGTGTTTGAAACAACTCTTAAAAACATGCTATACTCAGATCCTAGAATAGGTCGTGGTTGTAACAATAAAAATCAATACCACCATTTTCGTCAGCTATCCCTGCATAACAAACTACACCAAAACCTATTGTTTAAAGAAAGGGCAATTTATTTGCTCATGATTCTGTGGCCTCACCTCATATTGGAAAGCTTATCTGGTTCATATGGAATTAGATGGACTCACTCATGAATTGGGACGCCACCTGGAAATGCTGTCCATAAACTTTCTAAACTTCTATGAGATAAGCCTACTATTTTTCATATACAGAACAATTACTGGTAGCAAAAGAAGGGGGGCTCTAATATACAAGTGGTTATCAAATATGTGCTTCCTGTACATTCCTAAATAATCTATTGGCCAAAGCAAGTCACACAGCCAAAACCAGGGTCAGCAAAGGAGGACAGACTACATAAAATATGCATACAGGCAAGATAATCCACTTGGGCTTTTACTGAAACAATCTCCCTCTTAATTACAAGGGAAGATACATGTATAAAACAGTAGGGTGAAAGAAGCAATCAACTGAGAGTTTAAAATCCTGTTTTCTAGTTTTAGTTCCTCTCTTGAGCCATGTGACCTTGGGCAAAGAACTCAGACATTTTTAGAGACAAAGGAAGGGAAGGAGAAAGAGAGGGAGAGAAATATCTATGTGAAAGAGAAACATCAATCGGTTGCCTCTCATACATGTCCCAATCCACAACCCAGGATTGTATCCTGACTAGGAATGGATTAGGTGACCTTTAGCTCTGTGGGACAATGCCCAACCAACTGAGCCATGCCATTCAGGGCTAGATTTTTCTTTTCTCCACAACTCAATTTCTTAATCTGTAAAAAAATCAAACAGTGAGATTTAATCAGTAGCTTTCAAGCATTTAACTTTTTGATTTGGAGGTCCTGTGTATGAAAGATACCTAAGACAGAATATCTCAACATATGAAATTAATTAACGTAGAGTTGATATGGTTGAAGAAGGATGAGAAGCTGGAAACTCCAATTCACATCCACAACCCCCATGTAGCCAAACCAAAGTACTTTAAAAGAATGCTAGGGCTTTATAGAATATAATTTGATGAATTCATCTCTTAGGTTTCTTTGTACATCAGAAATGTGGAAGAGACTAAATATATATATAGTGAATTGATCATTCATTTCTATAGTTAATTATTTAGGTAAATTACTTGCAAGCAATGGTTAGAAGCTCTTAATTCAGAAGATGAGGTATCAAGAGAGTGAACAGCTATATTTATATGAATTCATTTATACAATGAATTTATAATAAATATTTACTTGTTCCAAATTCATGTATGAGTAATTGTATTTTCAGAGAATTTATTAGCTTATTTGCTAATCCTACTTTCCATCTGCTACTGCCAAGTTGTAGACTAGATTTTTTTTTCTATTCTACAAGTAAAAAGACAAACACATACTAGTTGAAATTTTACCCATTTCAGTTCCTTTACTATGTTCTTATCTGCACATCTGCCTCACAAATACTCTGGTAAAGAGAGTGATAGATTCATTGTGTACTTACTGCTTATTACTTTCTTCATGTAGTATCAAAAACATGAAGTGTGCCATAGATTTCTTATTTATTTCTTTATTTTTTAACATTTTGGGCAGACATAGATTTCATATTTAAAAAAGTACTCATGACAAGCATGGATGGAACTGGAGACTATTATGCTAAGTGAAATAAGCCAGGTGCTGAAAGACAAATACCATATGATCTCACCTATAAGTGGAACCTAATCAACAAAACAAACAAGCAAGCAAAATAGAGCCAGAGACGTGGAAATAAAGAACAAACTGACAGTGACCAGAGGGGAACAGGCAGGGGGATAACGGGGGAAAGAAAGGGAAGGGTTGTCAACAAACATGGATAAAGGAACCTTGGACAAAGCCAAAGGCTGGGGGTGGGGAGGACTGAATGTGGAAGTGAGGGGTCGGTAGAACAGGAGAGAGTAATGGGGGGAAATGGGGACCACTGTAATTGAACAACAATAAAAAAAGGAACAGTCAAAAAATTCGGCAATCACAAATATTAGTGTCTGTTTGATTTATTTTATAAAATGTCTTCATTAGTAGAAGTGTAGTATAACATCATCTACTCAAAAAAACCATTTTCTGAAATGGTTTAGCTGCTTATATTGTCAAATTTATTATACTACTCAATAAAACAACAATAATTTAAAATGATAAAGACCCATACTAATTATGGACAAGTTCCATTTTTGAAATATTGGTTAAAATGGGCTTTATCACTTCAAAAGAGGCTGAACTACTTTCCTTTTCCAGCACCAGGGAGATCTAAAATAGTATACTAGTTAAGGGTGAAAAGAAAGGAAAAGATTGGGAAAGGGTAAAGAAAAAAACAAAGAAGGAGGATAAAAATAAGGGAGGGAAGTAGGAATCAAGGACGGAAAGGGAGAGCATGGGAGCTGTTAGGAAAGTGGCATGTGACCTTTTTTCTCTGACCATGTCCAAATGGCTCAGAGCACTGGATTTCTTGTCCCATGATGTTTCTAACTATCTGCAAACAGAAAAGATTGTTCTGTGGTACTCTGTACCCTGTTAGGTTTTGTTGAAAGGCAATTCCTGTATATCCTCACAGGTCCCTAAAAGCACAGGAGAAAGGCCACAAAACGCACCAAATTGTGCACTGTTTTCCCAGTACAGCCAAGTTAAGCTTAAAAGATACAGGAAAACCTAACCTTATTGTGTTGATCAGGTCTAGTAGGGCCTTACTAATCACATTCCGTCTGCTGGATCTCTCAATTACTGGGAGATGTATAATAAAATCTCCCACTTTACTTGTGGATATGTTCATTTCTCCTTCCATATTTGCAAATTTTGCATATACCTTTTAAAATTATGTGGTCAGGTGAAAAAAAGTTTGAAATTTTCCTGTACATTGGATTCTTTCTTTTTGGATTATGCAATACATTTATTTGCCTTAAAGTCTATTTATTCAAATATTAGTATATTTATGTCAGCTATTTTTTGATTTGTAAATATGTATTGTAGGTTTTTGGATATCTTACCAGGTAATTTTGTAAGCAGTAAAAAAGCAAAACTGCATTTCACTTTTCATTGTGAAAATATCAACTTTTATAGTTTAGTTGGTTTATATTTATCTTGAGTAATGATATATTTGTGTTTAATATCTCTTTATTGAATTTTTTTAGTTATTCTGTTTTTTAAATTCTATTTGGCTCATCAAGTTTTCCTTATTTCCTTTTATGCATTTTACTGGTTTAGAAATTGTACATTCTTTTTCTATATTTTTTGGTTTTCCCAAATTTTCAGCATTCATACTTTACATAAAATGTCTTAAAATAGTTCATAACTGGTCTCTCCAAATACAAGAATCTTATGTGCCTATAATGGCAGTAACCCACTCCTTATAAAATTAATGTTACTGTCTTGTGGTTGAATTTTCTTTTTGTTTTTATACTTCCTGAATTATTTGTTATTATTATTTCCATAGCCAATGCTGGTTGAAATTAGTGTACATTTACCCATTATTTTATTAATCATTGCTCTTGGATCCCAATTCTTTCTTCCGAATTCAACTCCCTTCACCCATAAGTAGATCCTCCATTTGTTTTATTTGGCAAATATATTTGAATTTTAAATCACCTCAATCTCACTGTTGGATTGAAAATATTTTTATTTCAACGTTACTCTTGAGTGATAGTTTATTGGGATTTAAAATTCTACAGGGACAGTTAATTTGCTTCAGCACTATGCCTTAAGTATAATTCTCCTTCCTTTGAAAATGTCTTTTTCTCTTATTGTTTTCCACAATCTCTTGTTTTTGTCACTCTATTGTTATACTATTATCCATTTAGGTGTCACTCTTTTATCTTCTGGCATTATCTTCTGGGATGTCAAGGAACATGTATAAAGGACACAAGGGCAAAGCCAAAGTGGGGTAGGATCCAGAGTGGGAGGTGGCGATGGGTGGGATGGGGGGAAGTAGAGAGAGGAAAATGGAGACAATTGTCCTTGAACAACAAATTAAAAAAATGAAGAAAAAAAACACAAAATTTCTTCTGCCCTCTTCCTTGCTCCTATAAATAGCAGAGGGTTATCTTTCCTAGGTGGTCACCTGTACAGAGTCCCATTCCCCTTTAACTTTGCAATGATCTCTTAGATCTAAATATGAAGGTAGCTCAATGCACACACCCAGGGGTCGTTTTCTTGTATGGAAACTGTACCCATTCATTAGGCAGGATATTTTCTGACATCCACTAGCAGTTTTCAAATAATGTTGGGGAAAATTTACATTTTAGAAAATTTCATTAACTTCCCGTTAATGAATAAACTCTACTCCCACCAACAATAACATGCACCACAAAAACCTGGGACTCTTCCTGTGTTTGCCACCAGCACCAGATCCCACACAGCCTTCATAGAAAGATGTTCCTCTACATTTTTCCCTCCAGTTATAGTCACTTGAAGTCCAGGGAGGTTGTCTTTTCAAGAGTGATGCAAACAAACAGGCAGTAATAAAGGGCCACCTTGGAACTTAGTTCACATATATTAATTCATTAGAAAAATATTTTAAAACCTCCACTATGTGCCAGTAATGAGGAGGCACCTGCCTAGTTTTCTGGTAAGTGTAGATAATAAATTTCTGAGAACAAGGCAGATCACGGCACTAAACTGTTTGCTCTTTATAGCAAAATTATGTTTTAATTGAGTATGAGTTGGCAGAGGATATTCAATGTGTTTTCCAGTCAGGCCACACAAAAGCTCAGTAATTATTGGGAATTCCTCATAGGATTTATATAAATGGGTGGCTCTTATCTTTTCTTTCCATTGCTATTGAACTTTTGAATTTTTATACATCTTCACGGATTATTTAATGGAAAATTAACAGAGGGCATATCATGGAGTAGTAGCTTGACAGTATTTTTAACTTAAAAAGTTTTCATTTTCATATAATGTTTTAAGAAGATAAAACTTCCAAAAGAAAAGAGCTAAGATTCCACTTTCTAATTAACCCTTCCATAGGGAAGGAAGCAAGGGATTGCTGAAAGCAAATTAACTTTGTGCTTCTGCATTTTCAAGTCTGAATACCATAAACTTTCTCTAACTGTCTTGTATTAAGAATAAAACATTTTGAAGAGAGTTGATTTTTATGGTCGCATAGATTGATTTACTAAGTGTGCAAATTAGCTTGAATGAATGGTTAGCAAGCCAAGGAAGAGCATATTCTCTAGGACATAAACTAGGGAGAAAGACCTATACAATTTTTGATTAAACGGCTCCTTAAATATATTGTTGCCTAGCATATATTCACCTTTGAAGACCTATAGATAGAATAAGACTACTGTTTAAAATTTAAAAGCTCACGGGTTTTGTTTTTTTTTTTTTGGCAGGTTCTATGTCCATAGATATAAAACAATAAAGGCAAAGTAAGATATTTATCTAACTAAAATATCTTATATTAAAATTATGAGGATAAAGAATATATACAAGTCTTGGATATTACAATTATATTGACTAGGTGACAGCAGATTATCTAACTTACGGTATATTTTCTTTGATAGTATAGGGCACAGTCATGTCTCTTTACTGCAAGGTGCAGCACAGAAAGAACCTGGAACTGGCAAAAACATAAAACAAAACAAAAAAAAACCCTCGAATGTTAGTACAGGACTCATACTGGTAAGTGAGCAAGCTGTGGTCTCAGATTGTGGGAGTACACGCAGTGGAGGGCAGCCTGATCAGAAAGACATATCAGTCCAACAACAGTCATGACTTTGATTTTCAAAAGTCAGAAGTCAAATTCTAATCAGGTACCTGGACTGGAGAAAAGGGGAACTAGGTCAGGCTGATATCAGAGGCCAATGACACAGTCAAGAAAAGCCCCAGGATCCTACATTCAGGGGCAAGATTCTTGTTGGAGGGTCCTCGGGTTGTCTACCACAAGCTGGATGACAGGAAGAGCCTACCAGTACCCATGGAGGCAGCATGGCCACAGCCAGCTTGGGGTTTAAGAAATCAAACAGAATCCTATGCCTATACTGGACCACACAGGACAGAGGGAGATACAGCATAGGGCAGGCAGGATACGAATGAGGAGCCAGCGCTGCCAGATTTAACACTGGAACAGTGTTCAAGAGAGGGCAGGGATAACACAGGAGAGCAGTGGTCAACCCAGATGGACTCGTACATCCCAGGTCTGCAGTGAGAACTGGCCCAGGGCCTGGGATGAGGCATGTCAGCACAGAGGGTAGGTGTAAGGGAAAGAAACTGCACATTGCCTATCTTGAAAGCTGCTGACAGTGTCACTACTAGAATTCTTGAAAATATTAATATTCAGACAACACTGCTGTATAGGGTACACTGTATGTGAGATTCCCTTGGTTCCACCACCTTCAGCAACCTCAACTGCTTGTCCTACCCTCCACATTCCTCTTTGCCTGAGGATGGCCAGTAACTTCCTGCAGAACCAATGGAGCCAACCCCTTAGCTGCTGCACTACAGATGAATAGAAAATTTCTGGCTCCTCTTGCCATGGTGGGGCATGGAAGCTGGCATCCCACGGGGCCAGGGAATGCTACCTTGAAGCCTAGGACCATTAACTTTCATGGAGTAAAATGTGGGAAACAAGAACAAGAGACAGGAGGTGAACACACAGATAAAATTCTTTTCCTTCCTTTCACAGTGATTGCTCAGGGACCTTTCTTTTCAAATAGCTTTTCAAAAATGACACCTGCTGAATGACCTGTGGCAGCATGTGTCATTCATGGGGGTGATTAGTAGACAATGAAGCAGCAGCTCATGCATGACTCATTGCTTTGCTTCCCTTTGTCCGCTTCCTTGTTTCTCTTTTGTTCTCACTCTCATTGCTTTGGATCTGCTATACCTCCTGAGTAAAGTGTTACTATTTTCTTCTATTCTCAGGCTTCATTTTTAGGGGACTCAAACTAAGACAATTACGAACCTAAGAATAAAGGACAGCATGATGGTTTTCTGCAGCATAGCATAATGCAAACAACAGTAGACAAAGTATTTAGTAAACTTTAGTGTTACTCAGGAGACTTGATGTGTACTTTTCTATAGCCTCCTGAAGGGGCTTAAATTTTCTGGGCCTGACTCTCTCCAGTTGTAAAATGGAGACATAAAGTGGTGGCTTTATGCTGGGCAACAGTGCTTTCCTGGACTCTTAATATGTGGATTAACGACAGCAGTCACCTACAGGGAACTTTTACAGGTTCCTCAGTCTCTTCCAACCTGTGATGATGCAGCAGGCCTAGAGCAGGCCTAGAGCAGACCTGTACTTTGTCAAAGGTACCCAGCTGCAACTGGAGCACACACAGCCAGGGTTAGCAAACCATAGCGATGTGGAAAGAGCCCAGGTTTTTGACTCTCTATTTCTGAAACCGCTTTTATTTGTAAGTGTCTGAAACCCCACTCAAGCAAATAGAAGCCCAGGTATAATTCACTGATGTAATAATAACTGGCAGGTACAAAGAGAATGGCCGCCCTTACAATGACAGCATCTAGAAATCACGAACTGAAATCACGAAGATTTCTTTTTTTCTCAGCCTTTTGACTTAGCTCTTCTCAGTTCTGACTGCATTCTTGGAGACTTTTCTTGTTTACCCTTGCTTATCCTACCAGCTTAGCCAACCTGGCAGGACAGAAAAAAAAACATCCTTTGCCCAAAATGCCAGCAAAACTGCTAAGCCCCACTATTCCTGAATCAACTGTGGTCAACTCAAACCCTGAAACGATTTCTGTAACCAGGTGAATAAACGCCTCAATGGTCTGAAAGGTTAAGCAGACAAGCACTTAGCAGTTGGACTTGAAGATCAGGATTATATGAGTCCAATACTGTTACTACCACTAGACTATAAACTTCCTGAGGACAAGAAATTAATCTGATTGTTTCATTCATTTGAATTCTTTAAAAACAAATCTGAATGAATGAAACCCTTTTTAATCTTCAATAAAAGGTAAAATAAAGTTTCTAACAAATACATTTTAATAAGTAAAAAAACATATGAAGAATGGAAGAGGCACAAATATTACATTTAAACCAGTAATTTTTAGGACAAATAATTAAATGAAATGCAATACAGCTTAGATATGAATACAGAGTACCAACTAAATTATTCTTATATGTGAGATCTCATGTACTATGACCAGAAAAGTCAATCCAAGCTATCAGCCTTCACAGAAATTTTTTCCTAACTTTTCCAGTAAGCATTTCCAGTTCTTTCTCTCTATATTTATATTTGACAGAGTTACACAATTTCAGGTCAATTATTCTGGTAAAGATTTACATATTATTACATAACATTTATCTAAAAAAATCACGATGTTAACTGCAAGTCTAAAATCTGTTTTTCTGAGAAGCACCAAAGTTGTTGGCTAGAAATGAAATGAGAAGAACAACATGACATTTCTAAAAGGGATTTCAGACAGAAGGGAGAAACTCGGTGTTTCCATCAGGTCATAACCCCCACTGGTGGAGGGAAAGAAGAAGTGAAGAAGAGTTATCCTGAAATGGAAAGAGAGAGGAGTGACAGTTGCCCCAGCTTGATCATTCAGCCACCACAGAGGCTGCTTGGGCTGAGGTCAGATCACAAGAGCATGTGACTCAATGTTCTAACTCAAGCAAGGGATCTGTGAGCAGTGACATATTATTGTCAATTGAGGAGAATCCTTTGATCAATTGGACTGGACCCTGCACCGAGATGTGTGATTGGGGAAGGAGTGCAGAAGATTCAGCTACTGCCCAAGAACACATTCTCCAAAGCCGATTCATATCACTCACTGACATTAGGATACAAGCATTACAGAAAACCCAGTAACCAACAAAATCTATCAGTGGTCAGATTTTGAAATTTGGAGATAAGATATTTATGGTTTATATTTTAAGTGCCTGCTCACCTACCAACTACTAAAACTAACATCACTCCTCTTTTCACTCCATCACCAGATTTCCCTTTCCTAATATTACATCCAAATATGCTTCTACATGAAATCCAATGGTGAGGTGCAATTGGGGCAGCCCTCCAATATCAGGAGGCACCTCTCTGAGGAAAGACAGGATTATTATTTCCTTTCACAAGAACTAACATCACAGCCCTTGCCTGGTAGCTAAGGTGGTTAGAGTGTCATCCCGATACACTAAGGTTGTGGGTTCAATCCCCTGGTCAAGGAACATACAAGAATCAACCAATGAATGCATAAATAAGTGGAACAACAATCTCTCTCCCTCTCTCTCTCTAAAAATCAATAAAATTAGTAGTCCTGGCTGGTATAGCTCAGTGGATTGAGCGTGGGCCTTCAAACCAAACAATTGTGGTTCGATTCCCAGCCAGGGCACATGCCTGGGTTGCAGGCCAGTTCCCAGCAGGGGATGCACGAGAGGCAACCATATATTGATGTTTCTCTCCCTCTCTCCTTCCCTTCCCCTCTAAAGATAAATAAATAAATAAAATCTTTTAAAAAAATCAATAAAATTAAAAATGAACTACCATCATAGTATCTGTTAGGATACTTTCCTTATTAAAATACAAGACAAAAGTCAAAATGTTTTAAGAATGAAAAAGAAAATAAAAATTCTCTAACTCTAATTTTAATGGTGAAATAAAGAAACTTACTAATGTATGGAAAGTACATAATCATAGACTTATCCTGAAAAGAAGCTGACTTCAAATATTTTCATTGTGTTTTATTATACCTATGTGTAATATTACAACAGAATGTGCTACTAGTTAACATTTATGCATTCAAAGGAGTATTATTACAATTGCCCACATATTTAAAAACAAAAATCTACTTGACACTACTTTTCTACTGACTTTTATTTTTAAAAAATTAAAATAAGTTTTATACTCTGTTCAACAAAAAATAAAATGACATAGCAGTCACAAGTAAAATCAGATTTTTAAACTGTATAAGAACAATTAATTTTCCTAACTACTTTCAAGGATTTCTAAGTTTCAGTATACTAAAGTTCTGTGCATTAAATTTAACACACATTAAGTAAAATCCATTTTGAACTCCCATGCACAAAAATACAGAATGTATTCATAAAATAAAAGTACACCTTTATTTTATTTTTCTGAAAAATAAATAGCATCTATTTATACCAAAACCTTCAATTATTAGAAGAAAAAGTGGGGAAGGGTTTGAAGGAACTATTATACAGGACACGTGGACAATAACAAGGGGGGGTGGAGATGGGAGGAAGGTGGGGAGGGCTGAGGAGTGGGCTGGAACAGGGGTAAAGGGCAGAAAATTGTACTTGAACAACAATTAAAATAAAAAATTAAAAAAGAAGAAAAAGTAATCAAACAGGGGAAGAAGACCATGTGATTATTTTTAATCATATATTATGTGAGTAGAAACAAATGATTTAAATATAAATGGCCGAGAGTTATGAACAAAGCTGAGAATTTTACACATCTAACACATCGATCTAGTCACTAATAATTGGTAGACCATTTGAAATTAAAACCCAGAGCCAAACCCTGTTTACTGAAACAACATTACTGAAGTCCAAATTTGGGTTACTTTCCCATGTGGCTAGTCATAGTCCTCTATATTACAACCACTTTTAGTACATCTAACTAGCTAATTATCAAAAAAGTAATAACCTGAGTCACAAGATAGAATGAAAGAATGAGCCACAGGAGTGTGGGAACCGATACTAAATGCCATTCAAAGCGTATGGCCCAAGATGGCTAGCAAACACTAGGAACAATTTTGCATTGTCAAATTTCTAAAAGACAAGGACCTTTCTTATTGGGTTCACTGCTCTATCTCTGGGGCCTAAACACTACCTGCACACACTTCAGTTCTCAATAAATATGTGTTGAACAAAGTATCCTATCATCTGACATCCTAATCAAAGGGGTTGAAGATATAAGTTGAAGATAGAATTCTGTCACTACCTAATTCTAGTTCATTTGATTAACTCTTCTGTGTTTCAATTTCCTCACCTATAAAATATGGTATCTTAAATAAATCAGTGGCTTTCAAACTATTCATGAGAGCCCTGGGCAAATGAGAATCTGCTTTATGAGCCACTGTTGGAAATACAATAGGAGGTGGGAAAGGGCCAGCAGACAGAGTTCTGGAGCATCTTCTCTAGTTTTGAAGAGAAAGCTTTACATGTATCTAATTTACATATTGTATGTTTCATAATATTTCAGCCTGCATCCCAAACATCTATTGTTATTGGTAATATACTCAATGGGAAAAACAAACAAACAAAAAAACACCCAAAAACAAAAAAACAAAACAAAACAAAAACCCAAACCTTGGGAATTTAGAAAATGCTTTAAGATCTCACTTATGAGAGGAATTTAATGAACAAAAAACCCCTAACAAGCAAAATGGAACAAGTGACATGAAAATAAAGAACAGACTGACAGGGATCAGAGGAGAGGGGGGAGGGGGATAAGGAAACAAAGAAGGGGAAGGGCCAAGTCAAAGAGCATGTATGAATGAATGACCCATGGACATGGACAGCAGAGTGGGGACTGACTGAGGGGGGTAGGCTGGGAGGAGGAGGGCAAAGGGGAAAAACTGACACAACTGCAATAGAATAACAATTTTTAAAAAAGAAAATGAATACAAAAAGTTATAGGATTCAGCCAAAGCAGTGCTTAAAGGAAATGTATAGCTATAAAGGCCTATAACCATAAAAGAAGAAAATCTGAAATCAATAACCTAATCAATAAACTTTCTACCTTAAGATATGGGAAAAGAAGAACAGCCTAAAATTTTTAAAGAAACCAGAATAAAAAAGCAATATCTATTTATTTATTTATTATTAATAAATTATTTATTTATTAATAAATACATTTATTGGTAAATAAAATAATAAATTTATTTATTTGTTAATAATAAATTAATAAAACTTTTTAAAGACAGCAGAATAAAAAAACAATAAAGACTGAAGGAGAAGTTAATGAAATAGACAAGGGAAAACAATACTACAGAATATCACTGTAGCTTATCGTTCCAAAAGCTACTTCTTTGGAACGATAACAAACTTTAGAAAACTACCTAAATGGACCAAAAAAAAAAAAGAGGAGAAAATATTGAAATTATTAGACTCACAAATGCAGGCAGAGGCATTACTTCTGCCTGACAGAAATAAAATGGAATATGAAAGAATGCTAGAAACAATCTTATGTCAAAAATTAGAGACCTTAAATGGCACAAACTAGAAATAGATGGGAACTTCTCAACAGGGCATCTACGAAAAACCTACGGCTATCACAACACTAAATGATTGGGAACTGAATATTTTCTCCCTAAGCTCAGGAAAAAGACAAGGATATCCCCTCATCACTTCTATTTAACATGGTACTAAAGGTATTAACTTGATCAATTAGGCAAGACAAAGAAATAAAAACAATTTATTTCTGAAGGGAAGATGTAAGACCATCTCTAGAAGTATATGACATTATCCTGTATATAGAAAATCCTAAAGAATCCAGTAAAACATATTAGAATTAAAACATCAGTTTGGCAAGGTTGAATAATATAATTTCAGTATTCCAATCAATTTTGTTTCTATACATTTATAATAAATAAATAAGAACAAATAAGAAATGAAGAACACAATGTCATTTACAGCATTATCAAAAAGAATGAAATACTTAGTAATATATTTAACAAAAGAAGTGTAAAACTTACACTCCTAAAGCTACAAAATTGTCAAAAATTAAGGAATATCTTCAAAAATGAAGAAATATTACATGGTCATGAATGAGAAGGCTTGACATTATTAAGATGACTCTCCCCGTCCCCAAACTGGTCTATAGATTCAGTACAATGCCTGTCAGAAAGACAGATGGTTTGCTTATGCAAATCACAAGCTGATTTTAAAATCCATATGAAATCTTAAGAATCTCAGAACCAAAATGATATGGTTTCAAAAGAATAATGTGGCAGGACTTCACACTTTCAGAACTTACCACAAAGCAATAGCAATTTAAAAAGTGTCATGTGGATGGACATATAGGTCTGTGGGATACAGCAGAGAATTCGGATATGGACAATATATCTGTGCTCAACTGGTTCCCAATAAGGGTGCCAAGATCACTTAATGCACAAAGAAGACATAGGGCTTTCAACAATGGTGAGGAGACCACCAGATAGCCACATGCAAAAGAATGAAGTTAGACCATTACTGCAAACAATATACAAAACTAATATATAATATATAAAACAATATACAAAACTAAAAATAAATACAAAACCTAAATGCCAGAATTAAAGCTATAAAACTCTCAAAAGAAAACAGAGATCTAAATCTTCATGACTTTCAGTATGGCAATGGAGTCATGGATATATTGTCAAAAGCAAGACCAATAAGAATGACAAAAATAGATAAATTGGACTTCATCACAATTAAAAACTTTGTGCTTGAAAGGACACTATCAAGACAGTGAAAAGACAACCAACAGAATAAGAAAAAATATTTGAAAATAATCTATCTGAGAGAGTATTGTATTTAGAATATAGATAGAATAGTTGCAGCTCAATAATAAAAAGACAATCCAATTTTAAAAAATGAGTAAATGATCTGAATAGACACTTATGAGATAGCCAAAAGCACATGGAAAGATATCCAATGTCACAGATCTCCTAGGCAGACAAAGTGAACAGGTTATACTGTACCTTATCATTTTCAACCACCATTTTAGATATAGAAATATTTTACAGTTAACACAAAGCCATAGGCCAATACAAATGAAAACGTAACAAAACCATAATGAATAATAACATAACTTAGAATCGATGATACATGGTACATTGTAGGAATAGCCCTAATAAAAAAACATATATTCCTATTATTGTTATTCATCAGCTTGGAGGTAAGAGAAAGAAAAATGTAAATTAATTATAATACTTTATACTGTTTAGTCACATTATTTATATATTATCCCTTGTATTTAATAATGTACTACATTAATATTCTATTAAATATGGCTTGGTCTTTCCTAAACACAAATCAAAATAAAGGGACACCAGGAGACCAAGAGTAAGTACTCAACTAATAAAGGGCTTAGTCCATATCAAAGATAAATTACTCATAAGTGGTACTCCTCCTCTGAGATGCTCTTGACTTCAAAATGCCCCCACCCCTTTAGAGTCAGGCCGAACCACAACTCCAGCACAACTTTTGCAACCAGGTTCACTGTCAAAATAAGAGCTCACCTTTCTCAAAGTGCACTTACTGTCTTTATCATATAGGCATTCTATAACACAGAAAAGTCTGCAAAGTTCAGTACCAGTGATTAAGCACTCACATTCAGTACTCAACTTAGTGTGTAGTTTGTTGGTTACTTATAACACAAACTATTGCTCAACAATTGGTATTTGTGCAGCTAAACTATCTTTCCAAATATTTTATGAACATCCTACTAGTAGATATAATCTGTTCTTTCTATTTTATTATTTCACAGTGCTTGCAATGGTGCTAGATATTGCAATCCACACATTACTGCCTACTTTTTTTACTTGCAGGTTTACGCCCTTCAGCTTGAATTTCTGGATGCTGAGGAATGTAGATTTCCTTGGGGACATCAAAATATCCTGGAAGGCTCACACTTGTTACATATGAAATGAACTTAGGCTGCTTTAGCTTTGAGATATTAAAGAGCCTCGAAGTCTGCAAATAAACAGAAAGAAAACATTGGAATGTAATTCTCTTACCCTTTAACTCTAAAACACAAAAGAGAGCATTATGTATTTAGATTCCATGTTCGGGGGAAAATCAACTGAGGATGTGAATTTGTTCATTTCTTTAGACATGTTATTATTTAATTGGCGAGGGATAACACAAAGGTATTTCGTGGAATTAATGGAGTCATCCTGTAAGCCCCTGTTCTAATCCTTTCAGCACTGACACAGTCATTGCCTCAGGAAGAAACCATTCATTGCATTTGTGAACAGCACTGAGAAAGTGCTTCCCTGCTTTGGTTGAACCCTGTGCATCTTAACATCTACCCATCAGCTCTAGTTCTCATTAGCAGTATAGTTAGTCCCCTTTCTTTTGCTGATGACAACTGTGTAGGGGAAAAAACAGATATAAATGCACACAAGCACAAAACTAGGTCCTGCCCCTCCCCAGACCTCCAAACAACTCTTTTAAATAAGTTTCGTATTTTTACTGCTTTCAGCCATCACTTATATGATGTAGTTTACAACTCACCCCAATGCATATGCTCCTCAAGACACAATCGAGTTCAATAGTGTGCTTCCTAAAATAGAACACTGAAGAGAAACGTAGTTCTCCATGTGAACCAAGCAATGCAGAGCACAGAGATAGGTGGTCATTTATTTTGATCTGGATGCTCTACTGCCGACAACATAGTACAGCCCTATGGCTGGACTAAATGCATCCTTGGAACCAGACTACCTGCAGTTATATGTTCCAACTCTAAGTAAGATTGGCTTGGTTATTACCCAAAGCCATAAATCTTTATTTATAAAACATGGGTGATAATAGTACACACTGCCCACCCCCGGTGTATTTAAAGTTTAAAATAATGCCAGGAGCCTGGAGCATATTTTAAGAATTCAATAAATGTTGGCTGTTGTTATCACCGTTGTCATTGTCATTATCACTGTCATCATCAACATGATCATGATCATGATATCATTACTCATCAAAAATAAATGTTAGTACCTTTAGCAATTATCTCATTCACTGGGTTCGTGATCTATAAAATGCATAAGAATTTTTTTTCCCACAAAGTCCCATTTTCTACCTACTTTATTTTGTCAAGTCAAATCATGTAAATGCAGACATTTAAATTAATTCAATTCAACATTTATCACCACTTGGATTTGGTTCGTTTTTCTGGTCACTGTGAATAAATAATTTATTCACATCAGCAACTTGCTCTTTACCCTAAATACATATTGTCTACCTTCTGGATCTTCAAGCCATTCGAAATAATATGTATTGACACAGGCTCTCTGCTTGACCAAACTCTAGCCATTCTACTGGAAGCCCTCTTCTCAACTAGGCCTCAACCTTGGCATACATACAAAACCTGCACAGTCACAGAAACAGGCACATGCAAGAAGTGAGAGAAAATTGATGGATGGGATCTGGATTAATTGATGCTTCTCAGAAGTTACTTTAGAAAGCTTGCAATTATAAATCCTTTCTCTCGCCTTTGAGATGGAAATTTTCTATCAGCCATAACTGCCTTCTCAAAGACCTCAGAAACCTCTCTTTGGAATGCAAACCTTCACAGAGATAATGCTCCTGGCCAGCAGGGGATCTGGCAGCAACTTGCATCACTTCCTCTGGGCATAAAGATTCCATTTGTTTATTTCTCCTGACAATAAGCATCAATGAACAAATCCAGATCTCATCCGTCACCACTCCTCTCCCTTCTTGTAAACGTTCACTTCAGTGAATCTGCTCAAGTCCCTAGTCATTCTCCCTCCTCAACTTTTTCTCATCCTCCCCTGAAGACTCCCAGTTACTGCTGCACAAATTAAAGTTTTAAGTTCATTTCACACTGGAGCCTCCTCCCTGCTGCAACAGTCAGTGAATAAACTCTATACCCTTATTGCTTTAACTAGTGCCCAGTTTTATCTTTCACAACATCAGTAGGATTACTTCATTTGAAGGGCACTTGAATTATACAAATACAGAAAACTTTTCATTTACCCTTTTCGAATCCTCACCAAGGAGATCTTTCAGATTTCCTTTTTAAAAAATATCAAGCCCTTGCTGGTGTGGCTCAGTGGATTGAGCATGGGCCTGTGAACCAAAGGGTCTCAGGTTGAATTCCCAGTAATGGCACATGCTTGGGTTCTGGGCCAGGTCCCCAGTAAGGGGCGCACGAGAGGCAACCACACATTGATATTTCTCCCCCTGACTTTCTCCCTCACTTACCCTCTCTCTAAAAATAAATAAATAAAATATTTTGAAAAGTAAAAGATATCAAATTTCAAAATTCCTATGATTTTTCTTGACATGTATCCCAGAGTACATAGTATGGGTTCTAAAATATAAACATGAGGAAGCTAATAGCAAAGGTAAGAAACCTTCCCTGTAGGCCCTGAATCTTTCTACTATCACTAAGAACATAATTCAGAGTTGTTTTATTTATGGGCAGAGAATATTAATTCAATAAATGAGTGCTAAGTGAAATGTCAGGAATCCATGCTCCTGACAAAATATTCTGTCTCTTATAGCAGCGGTCCCCAAACTTTTTGGCACCAGGGATGGATTTTGTAGAAGACAATTTGTCCACAGATCAGCAGGTGGGGATAGTTTTGGGATAACTCGAGCACATTACATTTCAAGCTCACCTCCTGCTGTGCAGCCCCCTTAGGAACAGGACCAGTTACTAACAGGTACTGATCTATGGCCTGGAAGTAGGGGAACCCTGTCTTACAGTATATAAATACCATGCAGCTATAACCCTATCAATATTTCAAAGTTCAGATTTCACATTGTTATGTAATACACGTCAGTTTCCTACATATATTGTATTAGATTTAGTTTTGAACAAATATATGTCAAGGTTGATTTTAGATTTTGTTATACAGTTATTTTATGCTATAGCAGAACATTCTAGACCCTCATTTATTGCATTGTACGAGTTCATGTTAGTACATCAAAAAGTGAAGACCTGATCTGGAGGCTATACCAGGCAAGGAGAAGAGTATTGGACTGAAAAGTGAAAACCTGGGCCCATTTTTATTCTGCCACAAATCACTGGTGTGAACTTAAGGCACTATCTTAATATTTTGGGCCCTTGGTTTTCTCGTCTATAAGAATAAGAAGTTGCATGATATGTCTCTGAATGCCTTTGATTTGTTTCCCAGCTTTAAAATACAGTAATGTCTCTGCCCTGATCTGGGTTGTAATCTCTGCCTAGTCACTGAGAAGAACTTAGGTCTTTTTATGCCTTTACTCATTCCATTTTTTGTATTATAAGTGCAATCCTATCAGCTCTAAATGTCTTCATGGGGTCATCAAAATAATTTCAAAAGTGCACATAAAAGCATTCTGGAAAAAAAGGTGAGAGTATTTTAAAATGTATCTTTCTTACTGTTCTGCTGCAAAAAAAAGCATTAGCATTATTGTATTTCAAGAGTGCACTTGACTTGAAAAGAAACCTTTATGACTAGATTTATGTAAGCACCATAAGATATGTCTGTAAATTCTGCTGGTTTTCTTAAATTGACACATTTCAACCCTTTGCTATTTTCTACACTTAGAGTTTCTGCTGAAACAAAAAAAGGCATGGTGTTCAAAAAATTCAATGAAAAAAGCAATCTTCGGGAGAAAAAAACTTTCAATTTAAAAATTTAGAGACCACTTAAAACATTTCAAATTTAATAATGTTAGCCCTGGTTGGTGTGACTCAGTGGTTTGAGTGCCGGCCTGAGAACCAAAGGGTTGCGGGTTCAATTCCCAGTCAGGGCACATGCCTGGGTTGTGGGCCAGTAAGGGGCATGCGAGAGGCAACCACACGTTGATGTTTCGCTCCCTCTCTCCTTTTTTTCCGCTCTCTAAACATCAATTTAAAAAATCTTTTAAAAAAGCCAAAGGTTACTCATAAAGTATTGCCATTACTATCCTACCAATACATTCAGAGAAGTGCACACATAAAGATATTCATCCTGTGAATGAAAGAGGGAAACAAAGATAAGTGATCAGCTCTGTGAAAAATCAGGCTATGAGGCAACCTGGATGGAATCAGCCTATGTATGATGATGACTTAAAGTTTAAAGTGGCGTTCGTTTGTTCAGGCCAATGTTCAATTCAATGTGACAATGACAGAGCCTCTCACACACAAGTCAATACAGGGTAAACAAAAAACATGTAACAAAAGTTTTTCAATTTCTAGAAATTCACATCCTAGAGAAACAGGTACATATAAAAACAAATATTGTACACAACATGATTTGATAAATAAAAGCATTAAAACAAAAGATATGCTGGGTTGCAGAGAGAAAGCTAAAAGAAGAGAGAGAAGGAGAAAGATAGAAATGATATACACACATAAATAACAGAAAGAAGATTCATGGGCAAAATCCATCTCCTTCAAGTATTTTTTCATTTAAATTAAATGTTTTAACACGAGGTAAGAATGAATAAAATTAATTTAAAAAGAAAAAGAGAGAGTGCACATGTAATTCAATAGGCTTAAAATTTGAAAAGGCCACATATTGAACATTCTTATTGTAATAGTGTCCTAAAACTTGCACCAAACCTTCCCAGATTCACTGTTTTATAGCAGAAGGAAACATTTTGGTATGAGTCGAAGAGAGCTGTCAGCTTCTTGGATGCACAGTGTGGGTGGGTCAGTCTAGATGGCATCACAGCCTTAGGCCTTGATATTTCTGAGCTAATACGAACTTTAAAATCCAGCTCATCCATAACATAAGCATCACTGTTAAAAATCTATGATTAGGGCTGTATTTATTATAGCATTCTGACAAAAAAAATCATCCCTACAATGCTGAGTATTTTGTTTTAATATATGTAAATGAAGGTCATTCTTAAGGATGAAAACACATTATTTATTCCTTCATTAAACAAAGATTCTGTGACCACTTTTGGCAGGGCACATACTTTTCTAGGCACCTGTGATACTGAACACAGTATCCGAGTTAACTGAACAAATATCTTGTCACAAATTCCCAGGTGATAAATTCTATCCAAAATGAAAACTGAGGGAAATTTAGGATTTGGAGAGTGCTTTGTAGTGGTAAGTGATGCTTTTTTAAAAATGTAAGTTGGTAAAGCAGGATCTCATGGATAGCATTCAAGCAGACCTGAATTCAATGAAGGAGGCAGCCTCTAATACCGAGAAGAAAAAAATAACATAGGGCATGCACATGGGCCATGGGGAGCATACGTTGGCCATTTGAAAAACAGCAAGGAGGCCTGTGCTGAGGGGATGGCTGAGTGAATGGGCTCCAGAGGGAATGTTGAGATCAGGGAAGGAGGTGGGACTGACCAGGAGGGTCCTGAAAACCATCCTAAGAGTTTGGTTTTTATTTTGATGTGAACTGGCAAGGCAGTAGAGGAGCAACATGAACAGGTTCACAGTTTAGAAGAATCGCCTTGACAGCTCTGCAGTGACTAGAATGTATTTTATTTCCATCATAAAATATAGTTCAAGGACTTCCGGTCAAGTGGAGGCGTAGGTGGAAACACTGTACCTCCTCTCACAACCAAGATTAAGGACAACAAATATTTATAAACAATAACACAACCAGAACACAGAAAATTGAACTACGGAAGTCCAACAACCATTCAACCAGACCGGTAGCGTCACAACTTGGCTACCGGTTGGCTACAACTTGACTAGGCTGCCCCGCCCTGGTGAACACCTACGGCTCCGCCCCTCATACGTAACAGGCGCCATCTGACCAAAAATGACTCAAACAGAAGAAAAGCTCAGAGTCCCAGAGCCAATACTTTTAAGCAGGCAAGAGATAGCCGACCTATCAGATGCACAGTTCCAAGCACTGCTAATCAGGGTGCTCAGAGAATTGGTTGATTTTGGTCGCAAATTAGATGAAAAAATGAAGGCGTTCATAAGTGAAATGATGGAAAACGCACAGGGAACCAGTAGTGATGGGAAGAAAACTGGGACTCAAATCAATGGAGTGGACCAGAAGGAAGAAACAAACAACCAAGCAGAAAAGAATGAAGAAACAAGAATTCAAAAACATGAGGAGAAGCTTAGGAACCTCCAGGGCATCTTTAAACGTTCCAACATCCGAATTATAGGAGTACCAGGAGGGGAAGAGGAAGAGCAACAAGTGGAAAACTTATTTGAACAAATAGTAAAGGAGAACTTCCCCAATCTGGCAAAGGAAATCGACTTCCAGGAAGTCCAGGAAGCTCAGAGAGTCCCAAAGAAGGTGGACCCAAGGAGGAACATACCAAGGCACATCATAGTTACATTAGCCAAGATTAAAATGAAGGAGCGAATTCTAGAAGCAGCAAGAAATAAGGGGACAGTTACCTACAAAGGAGTTCCCATCAGACTGTCAGCTGATTTCTCAAAAGAGACCTTACAGGCAAGAAGGGGCTGGAAAGAAGTATTCCAAGTCATGAAACACAAGGACCTACGTCCAAGACTGCTCTATCCAGCAAAACTTTCATTCAGAATGGATGGGCAGATAAAGTGCTTCTCAAATAAGATCAAGTTCAAGGAGTTCATCATCACCAAGCCCTTACTATATGAAATATTAAAGGGACTTACCTAAGAAAAAGAAGATAAAAATATGAACAGTAAAAGGACAGCAAATTCACAGTAATTAACATCCACACCCAAAACAAAAGCAGACTAAGCGGTCACCTAAAACAGGAGCAGAGCCACAGAAATGGAGGTCACATGGAAGGTTAGCAACAGGGGAGTGGGAGGAGAGGG
>PVKM010010388.1:0-35006 GCA_004027735.1 Carollia perspicillata
TGGAAATGGGAGGGAGGTGGGGAGCACTGGGGGGGTGGACTGGGATGGGAGTAAAAGACAGAAAACTGTACTGAAAAACAATTAAAATAAAAAAAATTAAATAATAATAAATAAATAAATAATAGCTTTGCTGGATAGAGTAATCTTGGATATAGGTCTTTGCCTTTCATAACTTCAAATACTTCTTTCCAGCCCCTTCTTGCCTGCAAGATTTCTTTTGAGAAATCAGCTAATAGTCTTAATGGAACTCCTTTATAGGTGACCATCTCCTTTTTTCTTGCTGCTTCTAAGATTCTCTCCTTATCTTTCATCTTGTGTAATGTAATTATTATGTGCCTTGGTGTGTGCTTCCTTTGGTCCAACTTCTTTGTGATTCTCTGAGCTTCCTGGACATCCTGGAAGTCTGTTTCCTTTGCCATATTAAGAAAGTTCTCCTTCATTGTGTTCTCAAATAAGTTTTCAATTTCTTGCTTTTCTTCTCTCCTTCTGGCACCACTATGATTTGGATGTTGGAACGTTTAAAGTTGTCCCAGAGGCTCCTAAGCCTCTCCTCATTTTTTTTGAATTCTTGTTTCTTCATTATTTTCTGATTGGATGTTTCTTTCTTCCTTCTGGTCCACACTGTTGATTTGAGTCCCAGTTTCCTTCTCTTCACTGTTGGTTCCCTGCACATTTTCCTTTTCACTTTACACAGCCTTCACTTTTTCCTCTTTTTTTGTGACCATATTTAACCATTTCTGTGAGCATCGTGATTACCAGTGTTTTGAACTGTGTATCTGATAGGTTGGCTATCTCTTTGTCTCTTAGTTGTATTTTTTTCTGAAGCTTTGATCTATTCTTTCATTTGGGCCATAATTTGTCTTGGTGCACCTGTTACATGTAAGGGTCAGAGCCTTAGGTATTTGCCAGGGCAGGGCAACCTACATTGCTGTGTTGTGGTGCTCTAAGTGGAGGAGGATGAGAGGGAACAATGCCACTTGCTGGGCTCTTGGCCAGCTTTCAGTCTCTTCCTCCACTACCTACAAGCAAATTGGGCCCTTCTGGTGCTGATTTGCAGGTGGGTGGGGGTTTGTGTATGTTTCTCTAGGTCTATCCAATGAACCATCCTGTGTGGCTGGGAGTTTCTCCCGCCATGTCAACCTCACAGCTTTTTTTCAGTCAGAGGGTTTGAGGCTTTATTTCCCTGTGCTGGAACCCTGGGTTATGCTGCCTTCCTCACTCCCCAGATGTTCCTTCCAGTTTATCTGCCCGCAAATGCAAGACCACCTACTCCACCAGCTGCCACCTTACCTAACCCTCTAGCCACTGCCTTGCCATGAGTCCTCTCCACCCCTGCTGCCCATCTCTGCCCTTCCTACCAGTCTGGATGAATGTTTCTTCTTTAACTCCTTTGTTGTTATACTTCCACAGAGTTTGATTTTTCTGGCAGTTCTGGTTATTTTTTGTTTTTAAATTTGTGTTGTCCTTTTGGTTGTGTCAGTAATCACAGTGTATCTACCTGCACCTCTATCTTGGCTAGAAGTCAGATAGCCATCACAAGAGTAAGTTCTTGCAACAAACAAAAGTTTCTGGTTTTATTTCTGAAGGTAATTGTGACTGAAAACTGCTACTGACTTTATATAATGAGAATTTGCAATGACAAACATTTTCTTTCACTGAGTGTTGCATTAGCTCATCTCAAGTTCTGAAGCTCAGCAAACACTTTCATATGCTAATCTCCAGAATAAAAGAGCAGACAGGAACACCTCATTTTAAGAAAAGAAATCCTTCCCCTGCTTTGGGGTAGTCTGTGAATGTACTTGCTTATCTCAGATGTGTGTATATATGCTGTTTGCAAAGGATTCTGGAGTAACAGCTGGTTCAAGACTACTGTAAGCTTCCTTGAAGGGAGGGGCAATGTCTTTAAAACTGGTGGTACAGGTGACAAACTTTAGGCCAGAGCAGTGTCCCAGCTCAACAACCATCTGACTGTGAGATCCTGTGAATGTCATTTCATTTTTTATGGTTCAGTCTCCACAGAGGAACCTAGCAACACCATTCCTCCCCAATGTAAGTGTTCACTCCATTCATGTCTCTCTGCTCAAAGCCACCTTCTACCTACCAATACTTCTATAACTACTATCCCCAGGTCAACTTTGTTGTTCTTCATAGTGCCATCAATTCCTGATGTTATAGTACCTGCTTATATGCTTACATATTTATGTTCCATCTCTCCTATAGAATTTAAGTTCATTGTTGGCAAGTCTTTGTTTTATTATCCACCCCCAGCATCTAGCACAGTGCCTGGCACATGGTAGGTGCTCAATAAGGATTTTTTGAATGATTCAATCAACCAACTAATCAATCAATGCATTAATCATTAAAATAAGTTGGCTTCTATTTCCCTCATGTTCTCAGGATAACATGAATTATTTTTGCGAAGCTTAAAATTCTATATCATCTTCAGATGTAGCTGGTCATTAATAAACCTAGTGAATGCTGAAATAAAATAATATATAATATATTATAGTCAATTTCCAATCACCTGCATTAATAAACAGAAAGCAGGCAATGGATAATTTGAAACAGAAGCTAATCTGAAAATAATTTCTGTTGGCTAGAATGTATACCATATTATTCATAGCTTGATCTCCCAATAGTCCCCATCAGTCTGGGAACCAGGCACTGTACACTAGCTCAGTGTACCTGATGACTCACTCTTCAGACATTTAGAGTTCCCTTTGCCATGTGTTCCAACAAATGCATTCATTTCCTGCTGCCTTTTGAATCTTGGCCTGGCCTAAGTTTCTCCATCCCAACCCTTCAGCTCTGATTTATAGGGCCTTTTCTCAAAGCCAGAGGCATCCACAGGCAGCCAGAGCTGGGGCTGGCTTTGAACACAAAGTTCTCCTGGTGGACAAGCCTATAGCAGCACGTGGGGCAGATTGGGAGTTGATACCAGCACAGTATGTCCTCTTTGGCGAAACTGTCTTTTCCCCAGGACCTCCAAGGTCTCCTGCAGAGCAGAAAGCTTCCTAGGACCCTTTGTTTTCTTCTTCTTTGACTTATTACAGGTGCAGCCAACAGCTGGCATTTATTTCTTTTTTTTTATCTTTTTTTATTGTTGTTCAAGTACGGTTGTCGCCATTTTCCCCTCCAATCCCCCCACCCCAGCCATTTCCACCTCCCACCCTTGATCCTACCCCCTTTTGGCTTTGTCTATGTGTCCTTTATACATATTCCTTGATAACCTTTTCCCCGAATCACCCCAATATCCCCTACCACCTCTCCTCTGGTTACTGTCATTTATTTCTTGAGTCTGATTTGCATTGTTCACGAATTATCTCATCTAAAGCTCAGTACAACCTTTTGACATCAATAGGGGTATCCCCTCTCCTCTTACAGATGAAGAAATGGGGCACAGAAAGGTGAGGTTTCCACCAGGTTACAAAGCTAGACAGTGACCCAGGATTGGGCCATTTCAGCACTCCTGCCCATCATATATTCTCTCAATAATCACATTACCTTGAAGTAGGTGTTTCCGCAAAATTTACTGTATTTGTAAAGGAGATTTTATTTGCAATAAAAAAATGGGATTCAGTATATCAAAATTAGGTAGGCAGTTAAATAACAAACTTACCGCTCTGATTAGTTTTCCTTTGGCTAATATTAATTTATTTGTTCATTTGATCAATAAAGACTTTTTGAGTTCCTGCTCTGTGCCCAGTACTGTTTAAATCATTGGGGATAATTCAAGGAACAAAACCAATTAAATCTGCACCTACATGGATCTTATGTTCTAGTTTGGGTCACAGAGAACAGAGGAAATACTTAAAGAAAATAGAGGGTAGGTGAGTTGGCAATACAAAAAAATAAAGTGGAAAAGGAGAATGGGGAGCATAGGATCTATGGAAAATATTCAGAGGATGAAGGTGGTGTTTGAGGAAATATCTGAAAGAAGCGAGGGAGTGAGCCATGTAGATACTGGCAAGAACAGTCTAGATAGAGACAACTGTAGGCTGATAGATCCTGGGGCAGACATGTGCCTGGAGTGTTGGAGAAAGTGCAACAGGGTCAGCATGTCTAGAGAAGAGCAAAAGAGGCAAGTAAGTGAGGAAAAAGTTCTGAGGAGTTAAGAGCAGAGGGTTAGATCATATTGTGCCAGGCCCATGGAGAGTTCAATGTGTCCATGAACTAGTTTGGGACAAGAATAATAGCTGCATTTTCATATCTAACATAACATACATTTGTCTTGCCCAAGACCACCCCATGGTTGAATATTATTCAAGCTAAACCACTAGAACCTTCACCTTAATATGTTTTCTAAAAGTAAACTTAAACTAATTGATATTTTAAAAGGTATTTTTAGTAATACTCTTTTAATAAAGAAGTACATATATTGCTATATCCTAAACTTTTTATTTTTAGTTTGATAACTACATTTCAACACAATTGGTGTTGTCCTAAACACCAATGTTTGGTCCTTCTAAAGTTCCTATATTGAAGTCCCATTCCAATGTGATGATAAGTGGAGATGGGCCTTTGGGAGGGGATTAAGTCATGAGAGTGGGTCCTTCATGATAGAGCTGGTGATTTATCAGAAGAGAAAGAGATTTTTTTCTCTCTCACCATGGCCATACACTAAGGAAAGCCATGTGAGGTCACGGAGAGCTGGGAGGCACCCTTTGCAACCCCAGAAGAAAGGCTTCATCAGAACTTGACATGATGGCACCCTGACCTCAGACTTCCAACATCAGAAGAATGAGAAAATAAATTCCTGTTGTTTAAGCCAGTCAGTCTATTGTACTTTGTTACAGCAGCTTGGGCAGAATAAGACAATTGATTTGCTTTGATATTCTGTTCTTTTTTGTGCACTTAAAGACCTCCTAAGACATGGTCCACAGGCTTCACTATTCTTCCAGAGGGTTCCAGGGAACAATGACGTTTAAGAATCCCTCCCATTGAGTCTTTGAGTGATTACAAGAACATGGGCTTTCATCCAATCTGGGGAAATTGGTCACTGATGGGGTCAGCAGAGGTGTTACTTAAGCTGATGTGTGTTTGTGAATAGGATCAGAGTGACTCCTGAGTTGAGAGTATATTTTGGGCAAAAGTAAGAAGACCAGTTAGTAAGCTACTGCAATAATCCAAGCAAGAGATGATGATGTAGTTATTTTTATGTTTCCAGATCAAACAGTAACCACTAAATGGGAGGCTGACAGGCCAAAAAGGAGAAGTCATCGAAGCATTAAAGCCAACATCATTGACAGGTGACAGCAGAGTTTAGCCAGGGAGGAGACAGTAATTACAGCAGAGTGGCTAGGTACTAATTTCTATAAATGAAAATCCTTTCAACAGTAAAACATTATAAAAAGTCATTTATGAGGCAGCCCAACACAGATAAATGAGACAGTAGAATCAGTAGTAGTTAATCCCAATTAAATCCAGCCTTAGTTCTTAGGCAAACCCCTCTTCCAATGCCCCACCATCTCCTCTTTCTCCCTAAATCCTCCTCCCATCATATGAGGCCAACTTTTCCTGATAAGATCAAACTCTTTCAAAATTAATTCAACAGGTACATCACAACTTTGCACTGAGTAGGCACAACTGGAGAGTCAGAGACAGCTGTCCTGCTCCAAAAGGTGAGAAGTGTATAGCTCAAGAAAGGACATATTGGGAGTAAATGCTAAGCAGACAGGCAGGACTCCAAGACTACAGAAGAGGAAGAAAGCACTATTGGGCAGCAGGACCTGGGATGTTTCACCGTCAGTAAGGGCTTTGCCAGATCCTGGAGAGCTGAACGATTTGGGAGCTTCCTTCAAATGAGGAAGGTGTCTTAATCATCATTGTAACTCCCATGCCAGGCTTGCAGCTGCTGCCCAGGGAATGGAGGGCATGGAAGAGAGTAAACCTCCAGGTGGGAGTAACAGTATAAGCACAGCGAAGAAAGGACATGGACAGTCAGATGACCAGGCCACTACATGGTTTACATCAGCCTGTGGACAAAACCCAAATTGCTGCCTATTGTACAGCCACCAACTAGGAATGGGCTCCACATTTTTCACTTGTTGGGAAAAAATAAAAAAAAGATTCATCTTGCCCTGCCTGGTGTGACTCAGTGGATTGAGTGTGCGGGTCTGCAAACTGAAAGGTCGCTGGTTCAATTCCCAGTCAGGGCACATGCCTCGATTGCAGGCCAGGTCCCCAGTTGGGGGCGTGCAAGAAACAACCAATCTATGTTTCTCTTGCACATCAATGTTTCCCTTTCTCTCTCCCTTCCCCCTCTCTAAAAATAAATTAAAATCTTTAAAATTATTTTTAAATACAACAAAAGAAGATTCATCTTAATTATTTGAATTTCATTTTGTAATTCAAATTCAGAGTTCATAAATTTTTATTAAAACAGATATGCTCATTCATTTATATACATGGTGGAGTAAAAGTAGGTTGACAGTTGTTCATGTGGGAAATAAACAATAATAAATAATAATGCAAGAATAAACTATGTTTTGCATATGCACATCTGTAAACCTACTTTTGCCCCACCCTGTATTGTCTATGGTTGTTTCAGTACTACAATGGCAGAATTGAGTAGCTGTGACAGATACCCACAAAGACTAAAATATTTACAGTCTGGCTCTTTACAGAAAGATTACAAATCCTGGTGTGCATGTATGGCTCTCCCAAGAACTGTGCAATGCACAACTTCTATCACCAAATGTGGTAGTCCTTGGCCCAAGATCTTAGTCCTGGATCCTGGTTGGTTTCCACATTGTGTACCTTTTACTTAGGTCACCTTCAAAGTCTGCTCCAGCCAGCTGCCTTCTTTCACATCAGGGATTTTCCATACACTGCTCATCTGCCAGGAACCCTCCCTCCTACCAGGTCCTCACATGCAGGGACTCCCTCTCATCATTCAGGTCTCAGCTTAGATGCCCTCTGCTCAAAGGAGCTTCCCCTCACCTTTGAGTCAAGGTCCTGACTTATCTTCTTCCCACTGTTTACTGTTATCTGAAATGACTTTGTGTGCATACATTTTAAACTTGCTGATGTTCACTAGGATGCGAGCTGCACTGGAGCAAGCTCTGAGTCTTGTCACTGCTGTATGAAACAATGACACCTAAAACACTCCCTGTCCCATAGCAAGAGCCCAATGCAGACTTCTCACTTGAATTTAAGAATTCTTTGGTAATAGAAATATTTAAAATACCCATGGACAAAAGAGTATATGGTGTTATTCTATTTTTATGTATGTTTGAAATGTTTATTAATAAAAAGTAAAAAAAAAAGTTTGCATGCAGCCAACCTACTATTCAGGTATAAAGCAAAATAAAAACATTTCAAAGAAAAGGAAAAGAAGCCATAAGTAGACACCAGGACAAATTACAGACCCATGCTACACCTGCTTTCCTGAGTTTTCTGCCAAAATGCGGGGCTGGGTATAAGAAGTGAAGACCATTTCACAGAAAAAAATATAATAGGCAGGGCTCTTTAAGTTGTAGACATCAAAAATTAAATTCAGACTCACTTAAGAAAAACTAAACAAAATGCATGGCCTGCAAAGCTGACAAGTGCAAGTGACATACTCCCTTCAGGCTCAGTGGGACCTGGGGACTGAATCTCTGTCCCCAAGTCACCATCTCTCAGAGCTGTTTGGCTGACCTTGCTTTATTCGAGAAACACTCTTTGTACTATTGCAGGCTCCCATGGTCCTCTTAGAGGGAAGGACCATATGTTCCTGCTAAGACTGTCAGAGAGCCCTGGTGATTCTGATTGGCCCAGCCTCAGTGACATGCCCTTTGGAACCCAACCATCAGAGCTAAGTAGGTGGTGTCCTCTGGCCAGTCTGAGCCACTGGGACAGAGTACCAGTCATAGAAACCTGAACTCAAACCAATCAACAGAGCAGGAATACTGTGAGACAGTGGAAGGAGAGTTCCCCCAAAGAAAGGGGTGCTGAGTTACACACAGGACCCTGGCTTCTGTCCCTAAACCACAGACAGACAAAGGTCAGGAAACTGGCCTAGGTGCAGCCAGCAGTTGGGGTTCAAGGCAAAGGGTCTTGAGCTTGGTAGTTGCCTTCAAGCTAATCCTGGGCCTTATTAGGTAACTCAGGACAAAAAATGAGGCCACTGTACCATCAAGAACCAAGAAAACTGTTAGTCCTGGGAGCAAAGCCAGTGCCAGGGCTACTGTGGTGGAACAAGAGTTTGACTCAAGGTCAGTCCCAGCACCCAGGAACTGTCTCTGTGCCTCCAAGTCCAGGGCTGTGCCAACTGTGAAGGAAAGAACAAACAGACTGGGTGACCAACATGAACACTTTCTTGCCTTTCCTCTCAGTTCAGGACCTGGAAGTCAGCCACCTCAGCGCTGCAGTACATTCTGCTTTGTGTCCCTGGGGACATTCGAGGCGGGAGAAGAGGGAGCTTCAGACCGATCTTCAAAGTCAGAAAGGACACAGTCTGAGACCTTAGAAGACAAAGGAGAAAGAGAGAAGAAATGGTAAAAAAGAAAGAAATTAACTGGAGCTCAAAATTACCTTGCTTCCTGCCTCCCCTCTCATGATTAGCTTTCCCCTAGGGGAGGAAGAGATTCTTTCCATACAGAGGCCTGCAGTTTTCCCATCTGCAGAAAAGGGAGAGTAATATGTGTCTCACAGGGTGATCCCAGGAAAGAAAGGAGCAATTCTTGGAACATAGCATGATACCTGGCAGAAAGTAAGCACCAACATGTGTCTATTTTTCAGTAGTTATAAAAGTAGTAATACTAAATATGTACAGGGAGTGAATGAAAGGAAAAGATAAATTCATTCTCAGGTAGCTCTGCAGCTCCCTTCAAAATGACATATCCCTCTTACTCATACAAAGAGGAGTTCCTCTTGTTATTTTTCTAGTTAACAAAAAAAAAAATCCAATTTGAGCAAACTCTCCATCAGGCCCTTGTTGCATCCTGTGCAAACGGCTTCCTTAATTAAAAGATCTTAATCACAGCACAGCTTTTCCCATAGAGGCTTCCAAGAGGAGGCTGGACCTGCCAGGTGGGTCCTGCAAAGCATCTGGGGGAGGAGGTTACCTCCCTCTGCGGGTGCCTTGGAAATCCACAGCACAAGGCTCCCTCTTCTCAACCTCATTTCCCATTTCCCTCCTAGCATCATTTCTCTCCTCTCTTCCTAACAATCTTTGTTCTCTTTGAGACTCAGTCTCTTTTGAATTGTACCCTCAGCCCCAGTCTTTACCTGTCTTGTTCTCTAGGCCATCTCAACCTCTGTGTTCCCCCACCCTCTTCCTCCTCCAGTAGGTTCTGCATGTTCAGCCTGGTGGAAGGTGTTGCTTATGCATCGTTCAGACTTGGTTACTATTGGAAGCTCCTTCAAAAACCAATGGTGCTTGGTTGATAGTTGTATCTTGGATAATATCAGCTTTTACCTGGGAGCCTTTCCTCCAGTCCTTCCTCACACCTTCCTCATACCCAAGCCTAATCTGTTTTCTTCTTCAAGAAACAGACAGCCCTAAATTTCCTTGTTCCAGAAGCTTTGACAACAGTGATTGATGAGGGTGATAATGATGATTGCCAAATCCTTCTACATTGTATGAACTCTCTCCAACCCCAAGCCCCAGAGGATCTCATTGACATGGCACATAGAGCTCCAGCTAGCCCATAACTGTGCAGGAGTTCTTGAAGAGCCCCATCAGCATGAATCTGTCTGTCTCTGCACTCTTCTCCCTGGGTTCAGTCAGGTAACCACTGCACGACCAAAATGGGGTTGGCTTTCCATAAGGTCTTATTTGAACAGTCTATTACACCTTCATTCTACATACTTTAAGCCAAATGAATGGCCTTACCATAGTTTATAAAAAGAAAGAGCTTGGTTCAGATGTTTAAGTGAATGTAAATGAACAACTAATTTGGGGAGACTGAAGCAACAGTCAGAGCTGAAGTAAGGAAGCTGGTTGTTGAGCTCCAGAGACTGGGTAGGTGGGGAGAATGCTCAACAATTTCTAGAAAGGCCATTTGGAACTTGCAGATTCTCTTCTGGACTGATATGAATGGTAAATGGGCTACCAGGGAATATGAGTCAGGAGAAGCGGAGAAGAGGACAATATTTTCAACTAAGAAGGACCATAGAAATCTCCTCTTCCAGAGTTCTTTATTTAGTTTTTCAGCTTCAGAACTTTCCCAAACAAAATATTTTGCAAAAGATGTTCTCTGACTTATGTCATCATCTAGTTCAGAGAAGCCTCGCCTAGCTTATAGAAATTGTCATTTTATAGGTCAAAGATGGTAGAACACTGGTGATTTCATGATTCAAACTCATAGAAATGCTTCAGGATAAATTTCTATCAATTTATTTCACTGCTGTCAACCTCATCACTCTCTTTTACTTTAAATGTAAGGAACCATTCATTTTGCACTGTCCTTTTCCTTCCGCAAACATCACACAAACTTCCAGCCTTGGTTTGGATTGTGGTTTTCTGTTCATTAGCAGAACTTGATAGAAGGGTGAACACAGACTACCTGATGGAACATGAGCAGGTGCTTTGATAATCTGCATTGTCCCAAAGACAAACAGGGAAAATGTGTGTTCATGCTTCTGTTATTTCTTCCCCATGTGGAACTATTTTTGTAAGTGAAATTTTTGCAATTGAATGCTTCATAGCTCGGGAGTGCTCTTGCCACAGCATCACAGGCAGACAGAGTGACTATATTTTACATTTCTTTATTACTAAGCTTATGGTACTTATTATAAAAGTAATAAAAACCCATTATGTAATACAATATAGAAAATACAGATAAGAAAAAGATGTTTTGATCACCAACAATCTTTCCCATCTTTTCTTCAAAGTAATAGAAGCACTCTGTAAATATATGTAAACATTTAGTAACGTATTTTACCAAAAGTAGGATTATACACAATATTGATTATAACTCTTTTTTCACTAAATAACATATTCTGATCATGTGTTTATATCAGTAGCTGTGCCTCTAAATTCAACACTCTCAGTTACTGTGTGGTGATGCATTGTGTGGATCACCACAAAGTAATCTTTACTAATATGCTAATTATTGGATATTAAGGGTGTTTCCCCTTTTTATTATAAGCATCATGCTGCTAAACTAAAGGTGTGTGTGTGTATATCTATATCTATATATAGATATAGATATAGATATATGCTTTTTTGTTCAAAAGTAGAGTTATTGGATCAAAATGCTATGTACTAGTGTGAACTCTAATGGCTGGATGACCAAATCCCCATCCACAGCCTCAATTCCTAGTCACATTGAGTATTAACCACTGCTTTTATTTTCTGTATTCTGATGACATCTGGAGCCTTGCTGACTTTGGATAGGCTGCCCGTCCCAGGGTTAGCCAATTTCTAGCAATAGTAAAGGACTCACCTGAGAGCACACTTTTCAAATAGGAACCAATCAATCCAGAGTCCACACTTCAGCACCTCCTCTATGGACTCTCACACTTGGGGCCACTGTCCACCTATCCTGATATCCCATGGCCATGTACCAGACAACTAGAGACAACTCCTGTGCTCCAGAGTCCACTGGAACTATTCAAACTGGCCAATCCTAAACCTGCTGACCTTACCTCACCCATTCCTTCCCATGGAAGCCACAATAAAACTCTTGCTCACATTTTTCCTTGGACCTTCTGCCTCTTGACTAACCTCTATGTGGCCTTTCCTTATGTGCAGTGTCCCCTTCTCTTGGAAACTTAGTAATAAACAGACTTTTCAATGGCAATCATCTCCTGTTCCTATTGGCCTTACTATATCTTTACTTTTTTATTAATATACTATATTAAAACACATGGGGGAGGGAACACAGGTCTGTTTACCTCTATTTCTTTTGTGACTGGTACAGAATTGGCAGACAGAAGCCTTTTGAACACTGTATGTTTAAGGGTGACTCTTCCGTGGTAATAGAAGAGGTCTCTAGTTGCATCTCCAAATGCCCCTCCCTCAAATCTTCTCCTGCCACATTTTGCCACCTGTCCTCCCCAAAACAGCTATAAACTCCAGATGGGCTGGCTTCTTGAACCTGTATCTTGATGCAGTTTCAAATGCACAGCTTGGATACATGGGCATGAGTAGAAATCAGAATGTGAATGTAGCAAAAAGAATGCATTAGACAAAACAAACTGGTGCTGTTAGAAGCAATCCAGAGAAATTTTAAAATTGCAAGTGTTGGGGCTAAACACCCTGAATCTGAATTTAACTCTCTTATTTGGTTTGTGAGCTTTGGAAAATTTTTTAGGCTCATTGAGTGTCAAGTCCTTCATCTCTAAAACGGAAAAATAAAATTCTATCTTAAAAGGTTGTTGTAATTCAATGAAATCATGCATGTGAAGCACTCTTTTAAGATTCTTTCAGTTGCGAATGACAGAAATTAAGCCCCAAAGTAAATGTTTCAGGCAGTACTGGATCCAAAGGCTCTAAGAATGTGATGAGGCCTTAGCCTTTCTCTCCACCACTCAGCTTTGTTGACCTTGCAGTTCTTTTGAGAGAGGCTTTCTGCAGGCAGTACCTAACTCACCCTTGGAGACCCCAAGCCTACGTCAGCCCTATGACTTGTGACCACTCTAGAGCAAGGGGGATTGATCTAGTAATGATTTCAGTAGGAATCCTAGAAAGGTTTCTGATTAGTCCAGCATGGCTCACATGTGCATCCCTAAACCAACCATCATCTATAGTCAAGACCTTGTTGATAAAGTGAGACCAAGGAGTGGAATTCCATGGTTTCCTAAAGGTAGGGATGATAAGAACAAAACCACTTGTCCACTACGAGTTTTGTCAAAAACTGGAATTGAGTTCACAAACTGGCACCCCTTAGGGAAACTCTGGCTTTCAGACACATTCTGTGTGGTTCAGACAGCATGGTCAAAAATTAACATTAACTGTCATGTTAAATGTTGTTGCAGAAACTATAAATTATCAAAACTCATGAAGGAAAATGTGGCAATAAATATCTAAATTAAAAATGTACATGCTCTCACCCTGCCTGTTGTGGCTCAGTAGACTGAGCACTAGCCTGCGAACTGAAGTTCAATTCCCAGTCAGGGCACATGCCTGGGTTGCAGGCCAGGTCTCTGGCTGGGGGAATGCAAGAGGCAACCAGCTGATGTTTCTCTCACACATCGATGTTTCTGTACCTCACTTTCTCCCGCCTTTCCCTTCTCTCTAAAATAAATGAATAAAATATTTTTTTAAATGTACATGTTCTCAACTCAGCAATTCCAATTCCAGAAATTCATCCTACAATGACATTCACACACATGTAGTTCTACAAAATGACTATATGGAAGATCACTTATTGCAGTACTATTTGTAAGAGCAAAAGACTGGAAACTACCTAAATGTCCATCAGCGGAAGATGAGTTAAAGGAAATCTGATATACTGATTCAAAGAAGTCCTAGAAACAACATTGAAAATATTTAAAAATCTCTTTATGAAATGATGACCAACCTACAAAATATTTTGTTGAATGAAGAAAGCAAAGTGCAATGTAAGGCATCTAGCAGGGCTCCATTTGTTTAAGAACTGGGGAACTCTCTACATGGTGTGTGGATTTGCCTGCATGTGCCCAGCAGACTCACAAGAAACTGGTAACGTTGGTTGTATCTGGGGAAGAAAACTGGAGGAGTGGGCCTGGAGACATATATAGCAGAAGGGCAATTTTCCACTAAATAGTATTATATTTGATTAGCTTATCTTTGCATTGTTTCAAGCCATGTTCATATGTTACCAATTTTAAAATAAAATAGAAACATTATTACAAAAAACATTAAATAACAATTAGTTGTGCTGATGTTTATATTTAGATTTTCTATACAGCCTGGAATCTCAAAGGAAAAATGCCTCAAAATATTTATTTCTTCAATTCCTTCTCTTTGTGGCTAATTTCCTAGGTGATTAAGAAACACAGAAATGATTTCCATGGAATGAAGTGAATCAGGGAAGGCTTCCTAATGGAAAATTCCAACAGGTTCTTGAAAGATAAATGAGAGCTCAGCATGTGCAGAAGAAGGAGGAACTTCCAGGCAAAAGGAACAGCCTGTGCTGAAAGCCTCAGGATTATCAGAAAACACTATGAGAGGACCCAGGTGAATTCCAAGAAGCTAAGGGAGAATGTGTGCTTGGAGTGGGAACAAGCCTGGAAAGGTCAGCTAGGGTCAGGTTACCAGGAGGAATTAGGTTCCATCCCAAAGGTGGCAGGGTCTGCAGGTTGGTCTGGAGCAGGGCAGCATCTTTTGCTATGCTCAGCAGGGTGTCGAGAAACCCAGATGGCCAAACCACAGCCCATGAGATCATGATAAGGCCCAAGACTCAGGAACCAAAAATGTCCTCTTTGGTGGCTTTGTCTTCACAGGCTCATGCCTGCAGCCTTCCAGTTACAAGATTCTACTTTAAAAAGGAAGTGCTCCTGAGGAAGAAGCTAACAATCCAGCCTCTTGAAGACAGCCATATGTATCCCCTCCTCCTCTTAAACACCTGTTGGCAAGAGCCAGTGGGCAGTGGATGGTGCCTCCCAGGACACAGACAGACCTGGTGAGCCAGCCCCTATGTGCCACCCTGGCCATCTCTTCCCCTCTTTCATCCATGGCATCTTTCATGAAAGGAAGGCACTAATTTGTATGATGAAGCTGGGAAGAAACCAAGCTGTCCCAGAGTCCCTTCCCTCAAGCTCTGAGGCTCTCCTTGCCCTCTTCCATCTCCTCTGAGACCTCTCTTCTTACTTTTCTGTCTGCCTTTCCTATTTTATCTTATCCAAGTTACGAATTACTTCTTACCACAAGGGTGACTTGGATAGCCAGATGACCTGTTTGCCCTGCTGTCCTACCAGGAACCAGGTACTGAAAACATCAGTGAGGGGAGTTTCTCTTCCACACAGGGAACTGGCCTGTTAACTGGAAAAAGTGGGCTGAGGTAGAGCATTGAGGAGGAGGGGTGGGGGAATTCAGAATTGGTTTCATGACCCCTGAAATCTCACTACCTGCTGAGCCTACAGCAAGCCCAGCCTGCTGATTGGGCCTTGGCATTCTACAGGTTCAATTTAAAAGACTTTGCAGGATAACATTTTCTCACTTTTTAAAAATTACATACATAGTCCATATCAATTATTTGTAAAAATTAGAGTATGGAAAAAAGAGATAGAATATTAAATAACCATTCTAACTATTCTAAATCCAACTATTCTAAAATAACTGATGTTTATCATTTTGGTATAAACCCATCAGTCTTTTTTTTTTCAAAAATAGAATTATATGACATATTTTGTTTTATAATCTGATTTTCCATTTATGAATCATAACCATCTTTGTACTACATTAGTATTCTTCTACTATTTCATCTTTATTTTTTATTTTTGATGTTTTATTGTTTATGCTATTACAGATGTCTCATTTTTCACCCTTCACCCCCTCCACCCTACTATTTGATCTTTAATCAGCTGCAAAAGGCCCCATAGTTTAGGTGCACTACAGTATATAATCAGCAATTCCCATTTGTTATTTTACTCTTCACTCCTGTAAACCGTGCTGCAGTGACTATTCATATACCTTTATCTTTCACACTTGCTCAATTATTTTCTTTGTGATAAACTTCTAGAAGGAAAACTTCTGGTGGAAGGGCAATATACAGTTTTAGGCATTTGAGCTGTTCTGCCAAATGATACAGAATAAATTTTCTCCACACAATCAGATACCATTCCAGCATCTGGTCAAAGGTGTGGGTCCCCTGTACTGGCCACATCAGCCCTGGGAATGGGAGACCATGACAAGGAGAGAAGCCTAGAGGAGGAACAGGGAATGCAGGGGACATGACATGAATTAAAGCATGTTAAGGAGTCCGTCCATTAGGTCAACAGTGTTGGCTTCATTCAATATGGTGATGTTTATTGTGTTAAAACACTGTCTTCCTCAGTCCTTACAATAAGTCCCCAATGAGGTGGGATCTCTATTTTCACTTGAGAAAACTGTGTCTCAGAGTGGGTTAGGGTGCTGGCTCAGTGTCATGTAGCTGGTAAGAGAAGAGTCAGAGTTAAAGTAAACAACCAGGCTCTGAGGAATGGTGCCCTGACACACCCTAAGTAGAGGAGGGCATTGAGTGCAGATCAAACCTTCAATCTGCTGCAGGGTAACTGGGACAGTCCTTCCCTTGTTCCCTACATAATGCTCCTTGGTCACTGGCAAAAACACAGGCCACTCAGAGCCAAAGGCAAGTTCCCAGATGACCTTCCCTAGAACAGCTCTCTGAGAAAAGTTGGCTTGAAGAATTAGAATTCCAATTCAAATCATTTCCATGTGCAGTTGGTGGTGGGAGAGAGTGCTGACATTTGAGTCTTTCCATTCACAGAGATCTGTGGTGTGCCCAAAATACACCTAGACGCCTGCTAGCATCTCAAGGGCACGGGCAGTGAGGATTTAATGCTAAGGCTTCCAACAGAGGCTGGAAGGAATGACTAAAGACTATGAACTGTGGGTTGTTCCTCTCACCCTTTGCACATGGGTCAATGTCACATTTTGATAGTATGATGGGAACCAACTAAATAAAAAATGGTGTCTGCAAAACCAATGCCTACTGTTCCCTGACCTTCTTGTGCTTTGGAGTACCTTAAGAATCTTATCCCCATGTAAAAACATGTGTTCTATTGTCAAACGTTATTCTACCTGCAATGTAGCTTCCAGTTACAAGTCAGCTGAGGCAGAAATCCATGTCCATACTTTACCTAGGAGAAATATTCTTGTCACATAAGAATCCCCTTATTAATCAAAAATCATATTATAGCTCTTGGAATGAAGTTTCCTTTACTACTCTTTAATAATAAGCCTGAGATAAGATAAAATTGGTAATTGCACATTCTCTTCTGATGGGAGATAATACAACAGTGGTATAGAAATTTGACTTGAAAGAGTATATTCACTTGGCTAATAGGCTTCCTTTATGTGGTCTTTACTTGTTCATTTATTATAATTTTTGCCGTATTTGGAAAAATTTAATTGGAAGTTACTTATTACTGTGTTCCTGAGTGTTAGCAGCAGAGGAAAGTTTTCAATAATCGAAGAAGGATAAATGCAAGAAAAGCCCAGGATTTTATAGACAGTGAAACCTGCTGAGTAGACCTCCTATACCAACCACAGGAAAGGGCTTTCTCCTCAACACATGACCTTCAGATCCAAGATTAAGGACTCATTTCATATTGACAAAGCAGTTTTTTTCAGGGGATGAAAGTACAATAAATGGATTCTAAGTGATATATTAATATGTGTATAGTTTATTTCATGTATCACCCATATTAGAGAAGGCAGCTGATCCTACAATGGGGTTACAGTCCACAGACAAGGGAGAACAATCAGAAGCTAGGCCATCCTTCCACTTAGAGGCTAAATAACAATGAGCTTATTTTGTGAAACTTTTCCAGCTAACAGGTTACGCTTTAATTACCAGTCACTAACTAACACCTATTGATTAATTAAACTATATTTACATTGCCAACATCACCAAACAGTCAAACTTTCACAGTAGCAGTATTTTCACAAGGGAATATTCTTGATCAAGATATAAAAGCTACTCTCAGCAGTGTGGCTCAGATGGTTGGAGTGTTGTCCCATAAACCAGAAGGTTGCTGGTTCAATTCCCAATCAGGGCATATACCTTGGTTTCAGGTTGGACCCCCAGCTAGGGCACATGTAGGAGGCAACTAGTCAATGTTTCTCTCTCACATCTATGTATCTCTTTCTCTCTTCCCTTCTTCCTTTCTAAAAAGCAATGAAAAAAGTGCTTGGGTGACAATACATACATACATACATACATACATACATACATACATAACACAGCCCTGGCTGGAGTCTGATCCTTCCCCAGGAAACCCCTCCAGGATATGAACATAGCAATATCAGAGAGGGGGGTCTGTGATCTAGAAAGAACAATAAACAGCTTGGTAAATTATGTTTTCAAGGGGGCCTTGCTTATAGTGAAAAACAGAAGCTTTTGAATCAGAATTGTTTGTCCAAGTTGGCTCTTAGGATTTCATCTCAACCATTAAAATGAGAATATGTGCTTTTACATTCAACAAGTATGTGTGTGCCTTGTTTAATCCAGGTAACAGCTCTACAGGGAAGGCTGACAAGGAGCTCATCCTCCACCTCCTCCTCCTCATCATCATCATCATCATCACCACTGCCAAAAATTACGCTTGCACCCAGTTCCGCCCAGCTGGTAAGTGGCAGAACATGTCAGATGCCCTGCCTTCTAACTCCTTATGTACAAGAGGTGCCAACTGCTCAGAAGGTCCCAGGCAGAAAGTTCTCTCTAAACAAGTGAATAACCCACTTAGGGCTGGTTGGAAATGTGTGAATCAATTCTTCTCTTTGGATCTGATTACTCATATATTAATAGAGCTTAGATTCTTCTCCAGAGACAGTTCTTGTGGAAAATACTTTCTCTAGCTCAGCTTGCATCTGAACTATCCCTGACCTTACAGGTCTTTATAATGAAACCTCAGGATACTGATTAAACAAGATGGCAGCCACCCCAGTATAAACTATGGTGGCTCCTCATCTCTCTTTCGAAATCACCACCATTAATTAAGAGCACACTCAGGAGGGCACCAATGTTCACACTAACTGGTAAAAAAACTACACCAAAATAAAGAAGCATCTAACAGAGTGTCTATAAGACATGATGCCAGTAGGATGTGTGGGGAAATCTAGCACGAAGCAAACTTAAGATGCTGAGGAAGGCCCACCAGCCACCACCAGAGGTGATGAAGACTAATAGGCCCCAGCCAGAACTCCTAGAACACTCTGTCTTCTGTTATTTATTCATTCAGCAAACAGCATTGTGCATCTCCCTTCTACCAATCAAAGAAATAATAGGCACTCCCCCTAAAGGGCTCATAGTCTGGAGTTGTGGGTGGGGTGTCAGACAAATCTCTAGAAGATTATAAAATGATCAGTGTGGGGCCATACTCCATATGGGATGGGAGGAGACCCTTGGAGAGGGGACCTTACCTAAATTGGGGGTGGGGGTGGGAAGCCTCATCCCTGGAAATGGTGCTTGAGCTGAGTCTAAAATGATAGGTAGAGGTGATCCCATGGTCAAATGAAGGAAGGCATTCCATTCCAACAGGGGGGCATATCGTGTGCGAATGCACCACAGTTGGAGAAATATGGGCAGTTATCATGGGAGTAGTGGGGGACATAAAAAGCCCATCTAAGTTCTTCAACATACAACTCCAGGAGCCGCAACCCTCTTTGGAATACACCAGCCCATGAATGTTTATAGAGTGCAAGCATCTATCACTAAAGCCCAGGGCAGGTGCTATGCAGCTATAGCCTGGTCCAGGATTTGACACCAAGAAATATCACTCTGGAACCCAGACCCATCAGTTTCATGGCAGAAGGCCCTGGAGAACTTCCTTAACTTCTCTCCTCCTCAGTTTCCTCATCTTGAAAATGGGATTAATATCACCTGCTCTAAAAGACTGTTCTAAGCATTTAAAACATGTCTATGAAACACCTGGAGCAAAATAGGAGGCTCTCCATAAGTGGTAGCTTCCTTGCTGTTATTATAGGGGATTCTGGTGGGTCTGAGATGGTCCTGGAGAATCACACACTCGCCTGATTTCAAGTTCATGGCAAAGCTGTTGGGTGGCAGTGTTCATACCTCCAAAGACCCCTGAGGCTGTACTGTATCCCATTAGGAGGCTGACCTCTCCTTACATGCTCACAGAATCCAGACACAACCTTTTCTCCTCTGGGCCCTCTGCCCACAATTCCCTGTGCTTCAAGCACACACCCTCCATTTACTATTGACTGAAGCCAGAAAAGAATTGCAATGGTAGGTCTGTCAGAGGGAAAATGATATCACATTCCCAAGACAAATGGAAATGCTATTGTGTTTGCTGTTTGGACTGACCACACCACCTCCCTGCTGCTGCACAGAATGATTCAAGGTGGTAGTTCCTGTTCTTGTTTTTTCTTTCTCCCTCACGTGCTTCCAGTTTACCCATCAACTTCAGTGTGTCTTTTGAGGTAAGAAAATTAACTTTACTTATTAAAGGGATGACTGTTAATGTCCACTTTCACTCACTCTTCACTGCCACCCATTAGATCCTGCCACTAACTAAAAATCAGTTCTGAAAGGCCCACCTCCTGGGAACAGCTCCTGTCCAAAACAGTTGGGTGCCTTGCTTGAGTACCAAGCCAGGCTTAGGAATCCTAATTCCACGGCATAGTGTGATGAGTTACTTACCCCTTCTCAGCCTCCACTTCTCATCTGGAAAATAGTGATAATATTACCTATCGCACTGGTATGCAGGCTTGTCACACAATAGACAATAAATGAATGACAGCTGTTATGCCTTTTTAGTATTATTGATACTATTTTCCCCATTTCTCCCTCTGCAGAGATGTCCTCCTGATCAGGGTGTTCACCATCCCCAGAGAAGAGGAGCCCATGCAGGTTCTAACTCCTAAGCATTTGCTGACTCCACTTTCCTTAACAGGAACACCAGCCTTCTATTCTATGTCTCTATCAAACAACTGCTGGTTCTCCTCCAAAAACCTGGAGAAGACCCTCCTTCAGGAAGTCTTCCTAGATTGAGTCTACATTTGTCCAGTCATACTGTTTTTCAGTCTTCCAGCAGTAAAGAGAAAACATGCTCAGATCAAGAGAATTTAATAAAGAAACGATTTACAGAAATATGGATTGTGCTTTAAAAACCACCATGGAAAATCAAAATCCCAGAGATTAACAACAGCAGGAAGATATATACACCCATTGTCCAGAAGTGAATGGTTTTCTTGGAGCCTGCTGAGAGCTGGAGCCAGGCTGGAATTGACCAAACCCAGGTAGAAGCCAGAGGCAGCAGCCCAAAGTTCAGGAGAGAGAAGGTAAGGGAATGAATCTGAGTGGAGAGTGGGGGCATGAGTGGAAAGTAAAGCACACTCTGTTATTCCAGCTCCTCCATTAGGCTCTGCAAACATACCTGGGGAGGCATCTGCTATTTGAGATGCACGCATTTTCCATTCGAGGATCTGTTGTGGTGGCTATGGCATAACGCCCCAATATATGCAGTTATATGCCCCACCTGCCCCACACAGTCCTTAATCCATGTCTTCTTCTTCTGGATTGCTCTTTAGATGGTGGAGAACATGCCATTTATCAGATACATGCAATATGCTAGGCAAGAAGCCTCATTTGATTCCCCACAACCATTTTGTAAGGTCTCGTGGTTTAAAGATGAGGAAACTGATACAAAGAAGATGAGTCTTGCCCAACATCACTCAGTGGGATCTGAATCTATCTCTGACTGTGAAACCAGCAAGTCTGTGTCACAAGACTTCATGGTTTTCATGAAAGAGTGCCAGCCCTGCCTCCTCCCACTGTGGCCAGCTACCCTGCAGGCTTTGTTCAGGTCATTGTTGTTTTGTCTGTCTGTGCAGAGTTGGTTAATTGTATCCACTCAGCCCTGATTGTTGGGTGCACACCAATATTAGATGCACCCCAACAGAGAGACACCCTGTGTGGTTATTTATCCTGTCTATTGTCACCTCCCCTAATCATGCCGAATGAGCCATATTGCATCCATATCTTCTCCGGCAATTTATCTTCTGTGGGTGGAACACAGGAACAAAACAAGTTGAGCTCCATGTCTCCAGCATGGAGTGCCTGCAAAGGGAGAAAAGAGGGTGAAGACCCAACTTTCCATCCTCAGAAATGAGAGGAAGCTTCTGTCTCCCTTTCTGATCCCACAAGATAAGGGATTCCTACATAAGAAAAGAAAAGAGAAGAAAAAATAAAAGGAAAAGAAAGGAAAAGAATCAAGAGGTAAGATGGTAAAAAAAAGACAAATGTCCACTATCAGGTGAAGTGTTTTGAAAACAAGCAAGATTGTCATCTCGTAGGAGCTTTGAGACATGGTTCTCCCTAAAGTGGGAAAGTGAAGGGTATGGGCTGAGGTCCTCTCCAAGTTTCACTCTGTGAGTTCTGTGTGTTGGCAGCCTCCCCAGGTAACTTGGTAGCTAGCAGGGTAAAGATGCAGCAGCTTGCTATTTTCAACATGAACATAGAATAGATCTTGAAAAGCTGTATTGTTCATCTTCCACTTCTGAATGCCACCACATCGGCTCTCCCAATTTCCATTCTGAGTTCCTGGCCTATCCCACCATACTTCCTTCTGTCTAGCTTACATCTCTCATGCTGCAGTACAGGCAGCCTATTTCCTCTCACTCACAACCTTGTGGAGATGGAGAACAGCTGTTGCTTGATTGATCCTCTGGAGAATAACTGCTCAGAGTTTTGTTTTAGTGGAAACACCAGGGTGCTGAGGAATTTGCCCCTTTGTTTGAAAATGAATGACTTCCTCTTAGAGCTGCTCTGAGGGGCTTCCACCTGAGTTGTGGTAACTTCAAAGGCTCCCCACATTTCTGTGCTGGAGACCAGAGGCTGGCTGGGGCCTCCTCCCATGGCTTCTGCCCGAGACTGTGCAGCCCCACCAACCTCAGTCCCACCACTCAGAAGCTGGAACAGGGCTCTGTATGCCTGTGCAGTGGACATAGGTGTCTGCGTCTGCATGGATACATATGTCATCTTGTACTTGGGAGTGGGCATGTGTATCTGAAATATATCTCTCCCCTTCCATTGTTAAGAATCAGCCTTGGAAAGCAAAAAGACAAGAGGAGAGACGACATTCAGCTAAGGCCCTACATCTTCAGTTTTAGTTTGTAATAAATATTTATGACAAAGTTACAAGTCTTGAAAAAGAAGCTTTTAACAGAAACACAGATACTTACCACTGTGTTAATTACAGACCTCTGCTGGCTGTCCCAATATATGCTTTATGGTCATTTACTCTACAGTGAATTTTTCTTCTTTTTTAAAAACCCTGTCTAGTGAGCAGCTGTTTCCTATATGCATCTGGGTTCTGTAACAGACCACTGTTTCTCTTTTAGTGATTTTGTTAGGCGTAATTTGAGATTAATCTCACTGTATGTATCAGGTAAGAACAAAACTTTGCTCCCAATGACCAAGAGCCCTGGGGAGGAGGAGAGAGGGAGGTCCAGGAGCCAGAGGACATGTTGGTCAGAAGGCCAGATGATCAAGGACCTATGGGCTGCACCTGGGAAAGCCATATCCCTCCTCACCTGGCTGTGAGGTGACACCATGTTTGCTCAGGCACTCAACACCTGCGTGCATAGACGACGATGCTTTATAGGCAGAATGGCAGAGTGTTTTAATTGCCATGTGTCCAGTAACATAAAATCTCACCAACATCCCCCATAAATCACACCCTAATGGCTACCGTGCTTGTCCAATGCTAAACACAAGTGGACTCCTCTTTTACGTCGAGTCTTAAGTTGTTGGCAGCACCATCACCCTTCAGCAAACATCTGTAGTTCATCTTAGCGTTTGAAGAAATATATGAGTTTCACTGTCTTTTTTTTCTTTAAGTTTTTTGCAGCTTCTGCTCCTTGATTTGTTTGAAGGCCATCTGCTACATATAAACTTGGGAGTGGGAGGCAGGCTGCGGAAAGAAATATTTGGGAGATGTACAGGGTGGGAGAAAACGAGAATCCTGCAAATGCTTTTGTCAGCTTCAGTGGGCAAACCACTTTCCTTTCTGAACCCCAGCCCCTCAAAGACTGTTGTATTGGGACATCAGTGTTGGCTGTAGCTGACACTTGTTCTGGTTCTGTCTCCTGGCCAGTACTCTACCACCCGAAACAGGAGTCCCAGCATTGCTAATTCTAAGATCTCTCAAACATTGAAAATGCATGCTGGAGTTAACTTCCTAAGCTCCCTGAAAGTGCCTTGTGAACTGGGGGATAAAAAAGAGCCCCCAGGAGCCTTGGGTGATATTTCTTATGAGAATGGCAATGAACCTATCTCAAGAGTGTCTGTCATGGCATGAAGTTGCCACAGGGTGGTGGAAGTTCTGCAGCTGCCTGTTCTCACTGGGCCTTCTGCCCTAAGGAGCAGAGGAGAAATGAAACCAAGTGCTTCTGTGCAAATAATGGCAGCCAGGGGCTTCCTGCCCCTCCTGCCCAAACCCAGGTGTCCCAGCTGAAGCTGGCTTTATGGAGGCACCAGATGTTTAAACATTTGACCCTTGAAATCATCGCCAGCTCCAACCATGCCTGGCTGGGTTTCCTTGGCCTTAACGTGGGCCAGGCAGCCAGCACTGTTCAAGCTCCAGGGACCACCAGTCCACTTGCCAAGAGAAAACTTAAAGGATGTGTTTGATGACCAAGGTGCTGGCTGGTTTGCCAGGAAAGCAGAGCTAAAATAGTGATGATGACAGAGATTTCATCGTAACACCAGCTTTCCCTTCGCCCTGGAGGATTCTGTCCTTATGTCAAGCAAAGAGATTCTTACAAATCCCAAATCTTCCAACAGCGAGTTTTATTCTCCTATCCTTCCCACAAGGTTCAAAATACTTTAATAAAACCAATTAAGCATTTGTTGTTATCATCATTAGTAACAGCAATACTTGTTTGATCTTTATATCCAGAAAAGTGGTATAAAGTTCCAACTCAGTTGTTTGTAGGGTTTTCCCTGCTTTTATTTTTCCTGCAGTGCTCTGGCATGTAGCCACCAAGAAAAGAAGAAAAGAACTCAAGTGATGCATCGAGCCACAGGTTATTAAGGCACATTTAAGTCTTTGCTCCTGAAAAGATTAATTAAAGTATCATCAGCTTTGTTTAGGCGTTTAATGGAAGGCCTTTCACCAGCAAAGTGCTCAGTGTCCAGCTGGGCATCCTAGCGAGGTGTGACTTTGCTATGTGGCTTTGCTCATGGTGAGAGGCAGCAGGAGGCCCCATTTGTGTAGCAAGGGGCTACTGCCCCCACCCCCATCTGTCCCCACCCCACCCTCAACAAGGCTGTTAAACCCAAAGCAAGTAAGCCTGAGAATTCCTTGAGCAACAGCACAAATTTACCCAACTCTGTCAAGCTTACAGATTTATGGGACAGAGAAAATTTTACCCAGAGGAAAAAAAATGACTTTCTTGTCAATCACCTCCTACAAGCCTAGAAAAGAAACTTGCTTGCAGTTGTTAGCCACTTGGTGGAGAACTGCAGAAAAGATGCTTACAAGAGTTGATTCAGCAGTAAAAGTGGAGCGGGGGTAGGGGCGACAGTGAGTTTCCACCCCTACCAGTGCTGCATTTTCTCCATAGCTGCCTGAGAAACACTTGTAGTGTTCTGTGATTATGGTATGATTTGTTGGTGTACTTTTATGTAGAAGTGCCCGTGTCTGTTGAGGTCTGCAGTGCTACCTTCCTGACAGTTCCAGATGTTGTGAAGATGAAATGCCTCCTGCTTGAGGAACTGTGCAACAAGGAGCCCCGAAAGGTGTTCTGAATACAGTTTAAAAAGGCATCTGTCTTAAAATAATTTCAACATCTCACTTGTCTATTTATAAGCCCTGTCAGATGGTTTAGGGGGCCTCTCAGACTATTTAACCAATGAAGTTTCAAACCCTTTCCCTGTTTCTTTCTCTGCCTGGGCCCAAACATTCAACCTGCCTTCTGGCACTGTTGATATCTCTTTACACCAGGCTTGCTGCAGAAGGGCCTTCATGACTTTCTGTCATGGATATGTATCACCACCAGCAGGGTTTGTCATCAGAGGAGGGTGGAACGCACCGTGTATCACTGGCCTGGACTGATTCAAGATTCATAGGTAAGGAGGTAACAAAAGTCCCCAGAGCCAAGACCAACTTCTCCTTCAGCCCTCATAACTCACCAGAATGTCAACCTTTTAAAACAGGAATGAGACTTAACCCTTACTAGAACTTTGGAGTTGGTGTCTTGGCTTGAGTTTCCACAGGTGAAAACCTAGCTCGAGACCACCCTTTAGGCCATTCTTGATAGTCCTGGTACAGAGTAATGTTATTCTTGGGTCATTTAACTTCACTCTCAGGGAAGAGTTGAGAATGGTGCTAGGTTGTAAATCACTCTCTTCTAAAATGGATTTGTGCCAGAACCAATCGCCTTGAGCATTCTTGCCTTGTTTGACATGGTAAAGAGATTATGATACGTAAAATTCGACTAAACATAGCTTGTTTCAATTTTCTACTTTCCTGGTTGTCTGTCTCACTATGAAAGGTTAAGACCTAGAAGGGAAATGGCATCCATGCCTTGGAATCGCTCTCACTCTATGGCAACACTTCCTACTCAGATGGGATCCATGGTTGTCTGTTGTGCAAAGCTCGGGTCCATTAGATATTCATAAACTTGGCCTTTGGGTGGTTTCAACAGGTCCTTCCTACAAAGTTACAAAAACAGATAGCAGAAAAGACAGAAGCCAGTATACAGTGGGCTGAGCTTGTAAATCCCTGTTCTTATGTTTGACATTTCACACAGTTGACCTTAGCCTTCCCTTTTCCCTGATGTCATTAGCTGAGTCCTAAAACTGCAGCGATGTCATTTTAGTTGACTTGGTCGCTCTGTTCAAGACTCTTCCTGAAATTCTCCAGTCCACGTGGATGATGCTTTCTCATGCTGCAGTCTCTTGAGATTTCATCTTGTGGTCCAAGCACCTAATAAAAAAAAAGATCTTCTCACTTCCTCCTGTCCATTCAATCACATATATCCACCAATCTAGAGATGACAACAATAATGCACACCATCAATGTTACTGTCTTCAAATTCCCAGAATGCTTTTGTTTTCTGGAATGCAAATTTCTGGTATGTAAAAGATTCTGAATTCTCACCTTAATGGACATGGCGTGTGGCGCCCAGGTTTCGGAATCAGGTCAGCTGGTGAGAAGTCCAGGGTGCCATGACAAAAGGGACCACACTCCACCCCTGTGTGCACAAAGAGGAAGGGGGCAGTCAACATGATCAGGCACATGTGAGCAAAGACATCTGCAAATTAACAAATCCTTGCCTCTGGGGCCATGTTATGCATTTGCCTTGCTGAATAAGGTAAACCAGAAAGTAATTTTGATTAGTGTTTGTCCAAGCTATTCCTCATAGGAAATTACACAACTGTATAGGAGGCTGGGATTTATATCCAGGTATTCCTGGCCTCATTGTTGTGACTTCACAGTGGGAGGCAGACATGTCAGGCTGCAATGTCCCCTCGGTTTGGCTTCTGCACCGTGATAGTCGATGTAACATGGACCCTGAAAGATCTTATAACACTGTAAGCTCAAGGAAACAAACCAGAGGAAAGAGAGTCCCTCTTTCATTTTTCTTCCTCACAACAAAAGTGAGCAGTAAAATTTCCCCCTCTAGCTGGGAACCCATACACCAGCAATCCAAACTGAGAGAGAAATTTGCTCTCATGTAAGATATGAAAGAAATACTTGAATCAAAAAGCTTACTAAAGGTGATGGAATCTTTATGAAATATGGTTTAGAATTATTAGAATCATTTTCCATTAAAAGAAATAGCTCTAGATTAATATAAATAGTCTAAAAATGGCATTTATAAGAACTTACAAATCTGTTCATAAATATCTTTGTATGTATCCATAGATTTTTCACAAACAACTCTTGTTCTTTCTCTATTTGTGTTGCCACTGATAGACCATTTCCCCAGTTATCTGAGGCAATAATATTTGCAACTTTGTGAATTTTCTGGGACCTGTGGAGAAGATAGGAAATGTTCAAGAGTGCAGTTCGAAGCACAGACTGCATTTTTCAAATAGATCAAGTCAAATGACAAGTCACTGGTGGCTTCACCTCTGATCTGCCCTCCTTTGTTAGAAAAAGGAAGTGACAGGGTCTAGCACTTATATTTGAAAAACTTCAAGAGATTGTCTTTTTTCCCTCTTCAGCGGCTTCTCTTCTCTTCAGCGCCACTTGCTTCCCTGCAGTGGATGGGTCTACAGTACAGTGGGCGACAATCACCCTGGGGCTCAGCCCAGCACTGGATGAAGTGGTCAGTACCCTACTTCTCCAGAGAGCTGGGCTCCCAGGACACAGTGAGACCAGACTTGATGCAGCTACAGAAGGCCAAAATACCTGCAGTTAAGTAAGGGGGAAAATGCATTTTTTATCACTTTGGCAATCTTGATTAGCTGCCTAAAGAGAAGTTGTCATTCCAGGTTTCCAGTATGGCTGCACAGACAGTGCTGAATCAGAGGTCTCCAAACCCTGCCATCTGGCTAAAACCTGAAAAATCCAGTCTGCGAGCTGCATGGTTTCCCAATACCACCACATAACTTTTTTTCTGTTTGAAAATGTCTGAAATCCTCACCACTTGTACAGAGACTTTTCATGTCATTCAAAAGAAATCCCAGTTTTACTGCACATCAATATTGATTGGACATGTTACAACAAACTTCTGAGGACAAAGAAGTCTCCTTTATACAAAGAAAACCTGAATATCCTTATGGCCTCAGCAACCTGAGGTCTTTGGAAACATTTGGAAGTCTGCTCTACTTCTTCCCCAAATATTTGTTGTTATAGAAGAGCAGCATCCAGCTGCTGGTGCAGAAGAAAGTAGCCTCAGAACTCATCCCATTCCTGTCAGTTTGAGCAGAACAGACTGCCCATAGTGCCTAGGCCAATGCTGACCCACCATGGACACTCAATCAATCTTTAGCAAGGTAGGATTTGTGGAAAACTGGTATTTGCATGTAGACAGCAACTTCCCGGGGACCGTGTTTGGGGCTTGATGTACCCTATTTGGTGGGAGTTGAGCAGCTGCCTCCTTGAGCCTGGGGATTTCTCGGTTGATAGAGGAAATCCTCTAACTATTTACAACCATTTAACAACTGCCTATATCCTGACAGTTCTACCTCCCAAATTTCTCTTGATACATGCCTCTTAGCCTCCACAACACATGCACCTCTGACCTCTACCTGTGCTGATTTCCCTGCTTCTCCCTGGGTCCATGCAGGTCCTTTCTTCAAGGGGCAGCCACAACAATCTCTTTATAATGTAGATCTACTTAAAATTCTGCAGTGGCTTGTCACTGCAATCAGGATCAAAATAAAAAAATCTTATAGGAGTCTTCTAGACCCTGTATGACAGAGCTTTTCCTTATCATCCCAGTCACCCCTTCTGGGCCCCACCTCTGCTGGCTTTCCTGCATTTGCTCAGGGTCTTCATGTATCCTGTTCCCTCTTCTTAGGGCATGACTCCCCCCAGCCCAAGCTCTAAACCATGAGGTCTTGCTGGTCCTTAAGCTCTCAGTTCCAATGCTGTATCCTCAGGAAGGCCTTCCTTGACAGCCCCGGACCAGGTCAGATCTGTACCTTCTTCCCACACATACACATACATCCCTACAGCAGTCCTCGTGGTTCCCTTCAAAGAATAGCCCCACTTGTAAGATTATTTGATTATTAAGGGGTTTCCTTCTAAGTCCTACATTCTAGAGTCTAGTTCTTTCAAGGAGAGGTAAGGCCAGTTCTTTTAAATAAATATTTTTTTTATTTATTTTTAGAGAGCAGGGGAGGGAGGGAGAAAGAAAGAGAGAGAAGCATTGATCAGTTGCCTCTCTACACACCCTGACCAAAGACCAAACACGTAACCCAGGCATGTGTCTTGACTAGGAATCAAACTAGCCACCTTTCAGTTTGTGGATGATGCTCAACCAACTAAGCCATACTGATCAGGGCGAGGTCAGTTTTTCTCAATCTTGTATCTCCAGTGCCCAGCACAGTGCCTGAATAACATGGCATATAGTATGTGCTCAATAAAAGTGGATTGAATAAAAGAGTAACTGGCGCTCTGACATGCAGGAAGGAGGAAAGGAAGGAATGACAGGAGGGAAGGGAAGAGGCTGGCTAGATTGAGAGAAAATAACAAACAACTCCAACACTACCTGCCTTCCTCACCATTTCTAAATCCACAAATCCCATATATATCACTTCTCTTATCTCTACATATTTTTTAATGAATCAGGAAAGCAGCATTAGGAGTTCCTGCCACTATGGAGGCATAGGTAGAAACCTTTTGCTTCCTCACACAACCAAGAGAAGGGTAACAACCAATCTAAAATCAATAAACAACCAGAGGTGCCAGAAAATCAAACTGCATGGAACTCCAACAACCACAGAATTAAAGAAATAGTCAAACAGAACAACCAGACTGGTAAGGTGGCAGATGGAGAGAAACCTCAGAGAGGCAGTGGACCCTGTGGGCAGGGCTGGCTATAGCTCAGGAGGGGCTGACTTAAGGGGAAACTGAGACTCAGAGTTGGCTGTGGACTATGGCAGTTGCCACAGTGGGAGAAACTCCCAGTCTCACATGACAGTTTATTGAAAAGTGGGCTAAGACAAGCAGGGAAGCTACAGTCGTCCCTCGCTATACTGCAGTTCACTTATTGAGGCCTCACTGTATTACAGGTTTTTAAAAAATATATATCTAATTCTGTATCATGGAGTTTTCACTATATCACAGGATTTTGTGGTAGATAGGTATTTATATAATATTTATGATTGTAATTATTTTTGCCCAAAAATTTTAAAACAATACAAAAATATAAAAATGTTAATTCAAACATATTAAAAGAATATTAAATTGAAATAAAATACAGTATGTATTTCATCAGTGGAAATACTGTACACAATGGAAATGCAGTACTCCACTACCGCTTGCGCAAGTTTGCCAAGGTGAGATTGTACACGGCACACTATTGGCTGATGGAATGAAAGGTGACCGAGCACAGCACTGTGTTCTGTATCCTGGGCGCTGATTGGTTCAGTGGCCACAGCATCGGTCTGTTTGCTCTCCTGCACTGTGCCCATACATTCAGCATCTCTCCTTTGCCGCTTCACATGGACGTCTGATTGCTATGCGTAGTGTTGCTCCGCAGTGTTGTGTTTTTGTGAAATTTTTGTAAAAGTTTGAATTTATTTCAAGCCCCATGATGCCACTCAAACATTTTGCACCTTCTAAAGCTTCTGACAGTGAACCCAAGCACCAGAGGAATATGCTTACCATCAAAGAAAAGGTGGAACTTCTTGATGTGTTAAAGGAAGGCAAAAGCTACTTGCTGTAGGCCACAATTATAGGGTCAATGAATCTACTGTTCGCTACATAAAGAAGGATGAGAAGAATATTAGGTCTACGGCAACAGTGACTTTTAACACAACTGCAAAGAGGGTGGTCACTTCCTACAATAAGGCCACTGTGAGGATGGAGTCTGCACTGGCCCTGTGGATAAATGACTGCAGGAAGAAGAATATCTCGCTGGATACCAACACCACCCAGACAAAGGCTGGGAAACTTTATGATAGTTTTGTGGAAAGCACGGACATTCAGGACAGTGATGAGGATGAAGACGACGACGATGGAGAAGCAGGACTGTCAGGTTCTTCTCCCACCAGACCAACCCCATTCAGTGCCAGCAAGGGCTGGTTTGACAGATTTCAGACATGCTTTGGACTCAAGAGTATTTCTCTGCATGGGGAAGCTGCCTCTGCGGATACAAAGCAGCACCAGCAACTCCCCATAACTATGTTCATCACTTGGATGAAGAGATAAGTTACTCTTAAGCCTTCAGTGGAAACAGAAGTTATGGCCCAGGGCAAAGAAACTGTACCACCTGATGAAGCGCCTGATGAAGTGGTGCCTTCAGAAGAGCTGTGATGCTCTTCTTGGCTGTGCAGTACATTCATCTCATCGTCATCACCTTCATCGCCATCAATACTGCACAGCTATATAATTCATGACCTTCATCATTCAAGTTGTAGTAAACTTCACTGGTGAGTACCCATGTAGAATTTTATATGTTGTTAAATTTACGTAGGTTTAAGAGTGTAGAAAGTGTTTAAGAGCATATGAAGTGTTTATAAGAGTGTGGGAAAGGTTAATAAGAGAGTGGGAAAGGTTTATAAAGCCTTAAAATATATATAAATAATAAAATAAATATAATGCCACTACTTCTCAGATTTTTACCTATTGCAGGGGTCTCTGGAACGTAACCCCATGATAGGCAAGGGATCACTGTACATTGTTCCCTCTCTGGCCACTTCCCCACAGGCAGTGCTGCAGCAAAACAAGGAGGGTTGCCCTGCCAAGGTGAATACTTAAGGCCCTGCCCCCTGACAACTTAACAGGGGCCCCAAACAAAGAAATAGGGCCCAAATGAAAGAACACAGCAAAACTTCAGAAAGAGAGCTAAGTGAAGAGAAGATAGCCAACCTATCTGATGGAGAATTTAAAGCCCTGGTAGTCAAAATTCTCACAGAAGTGATTGAGCTTGGTCAAAAAAATGAAAGATACCCAAAGCAAAATAAAGCAAAATATTCAGGGAAACAGTGATAGGAAGGAAACCAGGACTCAAAGCAACAATTTGGAACAAAAGGAAGAAATAAACTTCCAACCAGAATAGAATGAAGAAACAAGAATTCAAAAAATGAAGAGAGACTTTGGAACCTCTTGGATAACTTGAAACATTCCAATATCTGAATTATAGGGGTACCAGAAGGAGAAGAGGAAGAGCAAGAAATTGAAAACTTATTTGAACAAATAATGAAGGTAAACTTCCCCAATCTGGCAAAGGAAATAGACTTTCGGAAGTCCAGGAAGCTCAGAGAGTCCCAAAGAAGTTGGACCCAAAGAGGAATACACCAAGGCCCATCATCATTAAGTTACTCAAGATTAAACACAAAGAGAGAATCTTAAAGACAACAAGAGGAAAGGAAAGAGTTATCTACAAAGGAGTGCTCATAGAGCTTCAGCTAATTTCTCAAAAGAGACCTTACAGGCAAGAAGGGGCTGGAAAGAAGTATTCCAAGTCATGAAAGTCAAGGACCTACATCCAAGAATACTCTATCCAGCAAAGCTATCATTTAGAATGGGAGGGCAGATAAAGTGCTTTCCAGATAAGGTCAAGTTAAAGGAGTTCATCATCTCCAAGCCATTATTATATGAAATGTTAAAGAGACTTACCTAAGAAAAAGAAGATGAAAACTATCAATGGTAAAATGGCTACAAACTCACAACTATCAACAAATAAACCTAAAAAAATAAAAGAAAGGAAAACAAAAACTAAGCAAACAACTAGAACAGGAACAGAATCAGAGAAATGGACATCACATGGAAGGATTTCTGTGGGGAGGGGGAAGCGGGGAATAGGGAGGAAAAGGTACAGGGAAGAAGAAGCATAATTGGTAGGCATGAAATAGATGGGGAGAGATAAAAAATGGTATAGGAAACAGAGAACTCAAAGAACTTATATGTACAACCCATGGACATGAACTAAGAGGTGGAGGATGCTGGAGGTTTGGGGGTGCAGTGTGGAGGGGGGATAAAGAGGGAAAAATTAGGAAAACTATAATAGCACAATCAATAAAATATATTTGAAAGAGAAAAAGAAAGAAGCATTGCAAAGATGAAAAGGAAATTGAAGAAATGATTCTTCCATATTAGTGGTTCATTCCTTCATCCCATAAATACCATGTGCCAGGCCCTGTGTCATTGCTGAGGGGAAACATGAAGCACAAGGGGTGGGATCTAGAGGATCTTGCTGACTCTATCTCACCGTGGTACCTTGACCGAGTCACCCACCTGCTCTGAGCCTCAATTTCCCCCTCTCTAAAGTGAAAAGTTTGGATGGTCCCTAATGACTGACTTTTTCAAAGCTAATATTCTGGATATTGATGATGATGATATGGTAATGATGCTAATAATAATAATATAAATTATTAATTGAGCACTTAGTCTGTGCAAGGCATTATGATGCTTCCCTGTATTTTCTCATTTGATTCTCAACTATGCTGTGAGAGGTACAAGTGTCTGTGACTATTACATAAATAAGGGAAACTGAGGCAAAAGCGGTTAGCTGAACCAATGGTCAACAAGCTAAGAAATGACAGGGCTGAGATGTAAACAAACATCCCTCTGACTCTACTTTGCTACACTACTTGAAATTGCATGATGCCTTCTAACAATACAGAATGTGGCCAGTCTTGGGAGCATGATGGAGGCACATTTATGTTCTGTGTTTAGAGCAGGCAATTGTCTCCACTCTGGGCGAACACCTGCCCTTATTCCTTGGCTGACCTCTCACCCACATGTATGACTGCTTAGGAAGACTGGAGATCACAGGTGAAAAGACAGCACTATCCTGACCAAAGTTCTCAACTGCTGTGGATATTCTCCAAGAGGCAACTTCCTGACCCAGGCCTTCACTGGTTTCTTCTGCTTCCATCCGAGGCCTTGAATTGGAAACTCTCAAGCCAGATATGATTGCAAATAAATTTTATTTGGCCTCACAACTCAAAATTGGAAGATTTTACATAACATTCCAGATATGTGACTTTATTTGAAAAATCAGATCCAGCCACATTCCAACTCACGAACAATTAGCTGGAGCTGAGTCAGACCTTCATTTTCACATAGACATGCTTTCTCTGGTTGACCAAAGGTCCCATCACTCCCATTGTCTCACAAGAACCCTTGCAGGCACTTGAGCTTGGCAATTCCAGTCCTTAGAACCAAATCCAAAGATTGGCCTGTCATTCAAATCCCTTTGCAACCTGAACCCTAACTGTTCTTTCCAGCCAACCTAAAGCCCCAGCTGTTCACCCTTCTGGAGTGGGTCCACCCAACAAGCTAAATTCAATTATACTTTATCCAAAGGGTCTCCATTCTCTTTCTACTCCCCCCAAACCCCAACCCACAGTTACATTTAATTCTGTATCACTGAGTGGCTTTTTCTTTCCATTTGCTTGTGGCTTAACTGCTCAACTGGAGTCCACATAAAATGAGTGGAAACCCTGGTCTTTTTGGGTTTCTGTACAAAACAGCTACTGAGAACAGGTTGCCTGGTCCCTTCCTGCTAATCATAGTGTAGCCCACTGACAAGCCACTCCACTTTGCCATTCCCTGTTAAAAAGGCACAGTCTCAGGCCCTGCTCACCCTGCTAAATCCAAATATGCATTTTAATAAGATCTCCCAGGTAAACAGCATCACTTTAAAGTTTGAGAGTCCATGGCAAAGTTGAATTTTAAGTCCAAATCAGGCTTAAAATTAATCAGTCTTAATATAGGTCAAGAACTTGCCCCTAAGCCTGCCCCCTCTCTTCTCTAGGCTGCTCGGTTTCTCC
>PVKM010010389.1:0-35007 GCA_004027735.1 Carollia perspicillata
CTGTCCATGCGAGGCTGCCTGTGCACGGCTCTGAGATTCCCAGATGTGGTTCCCAGGTGCGCACGGCACGCGCTTTCTCCCCAGCAGCTCACAGTCTGATGACTTACTCCACCACCCACTTCTCTCCTCTCACTGCATGGAATATACAAACCCATTTTTGGAGTAAAATGCTCTCCTAATTACCCAGTGAAGAAGGAAACTGAGTTTTTACGCCAGCATTGTTTCTTTCCATTCCATTTCAGTTTTTGTTCTTTAATAGCTATGTAATAATAACAACAACAACAGCATTTGTTAGGCTGATCACAGTGCCGTCCTGCTCCAGCTTTCACCATCACTGCCATCCCCACAGCAGGCTGTGCTGATGCGGTAGGCCAGGGGAAAATTCCAGCTTCAGAAATGCGGTCATTGTGGCTGGTGCGGGGCAGAGTGCTCCCGCCTTCAACAGCTTGTGGAAGGCCTGATGTGTGCGGACCCCATTAAAACGTGAGTTCTAAGAAGCCGGGGACTTGGTCTGGTGCACTGTGAGCTTCCACACCTGGACTACGGTGGCCGTTCAGGGTAAGTGAGTTAGTGAATGAGGGGGTGGCTGGAGGGACTGACCACAGGACGCAGTGGCATGGCTGGCACAGCGATTTAGGGAATGCCCATCTTTTAGTAGGCGGGGAGGCCAAGGCTGGCGGGCAAGTGGCATGTGCAGGTCAAGGCCAGAGGGAGCACTGGAATCCAAGTATCCTGGCTCCATCGTCCCACCCCAACCTTGAAAGCAAAGGTGGTCCTATTTCTCATAGAAATGTTGTCCTGTAGGAGCGTGTTTCATTCCCACTGTGGGGTTGGCCTCTCCTAGGGGCTGGGGGTGGGGAGTAACCGGAGTTAGATTACTTACTCAGCTGGGCCTGTTCTGAGTCATTTTTCTTTTAAATCTTGGTACTCTTCTTGTACATTTTCTTGCACTGTTGTTTGCGTTCTCACAAGAGTATCAGCTTGGAAAATTGTCATTTTTGTCCTTTTTAAAGTAACTTTTTCTATTTTTAAACCTGTGGAGCATCAAGTCAATATTTACCTTAGGGAAATCTTCAGCCCGAGTCCCCACGTTCCCAGGGTGCTTGCCAAGCAGAGGTCCAGTGGAACGTTGCTGTGAAAATCAGTCCAGGGCACGGACCTGTCAGCTGACAGGCTCCTGTTACACAAGACGGGACAGGAGTGCACGCTGTTTGCCCAGCTCCTCGATGAGACGTGTGGGGGAACTAACACCGAGCTGGGCTGCGACCAGGTGACTCTGGGTCTTGTCCTGCCTTTGTTGCCCACTCTCTGTACCCTGAGACGTGTCACTGGAACATGGAAAGCCATCTGAAGACGACCACGGGGAGTGCCATGACTTGTTTCCTGTGAGCCTGTAGACACCAGAGGCAAAACGTCATCTTTCAAGGGTTTCTGCACGATTCCATGTCTAAATTCAACACGAATTTCCCATGCGGACAGCGTCACTTTCTCTGCCCTGCAGGACCCAGCTCAAACAGCAGTTCCCCTCCCTCCTTCTCTCCCCTTTGCCTTGTGGTCCCATCTCATTGCCGGAGCGCCTGCTTTGGGTTACACATGGGGTAAAAGGGCAGAGACCTTCTCCACGGACTTCCAGGTGCAGTAGGACAAGGACTTCTGTGAGCCTGCGCGATGGTGTGCGGCGGGAGCTGACGCGCCAGGCTGTCCTGAAGGGCACCAGGGAGCTGCCAGGCGGCCTGTGTCTGTGTGGCCCTGACACAGGATGCACCCTCCCAGCCAGCCCGTTCCTGAGCGGGAACTCCCCTAGGTGCCTCCAAAGGCTGCTGTGCGCCACAGCGGCTCCGGCTCGTCGTGCGGGTGGGCTTTACCTCCTCTAAGACCTCTGGGAGGGCAAGCTCAAGCCTTCCAAGACCTCGTTTGCCCAGCGATGGAGCTTTTTTAAGTGTTTTCCACCTCTGGGCTTTCCTTTCTCCTTCAGGCCAATGTTAAGAATAAATAAACTGACCTTCCTTTCTCTAGGATCTTCAGAACCATTTCATTTTCATTCTCAGGCCACAGGAGTTCACTGCCGAATGTTCACTATTCATATACAATTATGAACAAGGGACTAATTCAGTTACTTTCTAAGTTAGAAATGAAGCCCCCCATGCAGATAGAGTGATATCAAAAGGCCATCCTGAACTTACCTAAAGTGGCTGCTCGGTAGGCCTGTTTCAGACACATTTTAGGTGCTGCTGTGTAGTTAGATGGCATCCGCCCTTAGGGCTGTCGGCTCAGGTGCAGTTTGGCAGGATGGTTTTGGCTTACTCCGAGCCAGGGTGGCTGGGCTGGTAAGGGAGTGAGCTGGGGAAAGTGGGCCGGGCGGGAGCAGACGGGCCTCTTAGCTGATCGTCTCACTGGCAGTGGGAGACAGAGCCTTCTGGAGGTGGCAGTCCGGGATTGCACGACCGAGGAGGAGGACACCTTCAGGCTCCGTGTCCGCGCAGCTGGCCCCCACACAGCTCAGGGTCCCCGGGTGCTCACCATTCCTGCTTCCTGGAGCTACGTGGGTTCTGTGGGAAGGGCTCGGGGCATGCATGCCCGCCCCACACTCACGGTGGACCTCAGGCAAGTCTGGGTTAGGGAGGGCTGGGTTCAGGGGAACAGCAGGGCTCTAGACTTAGGCGAGGGGGTGCAGCCGCAGGGCCGGGAAGGGAGCCAGCAGTGGAAGTCAGCTGTGGAAGAGACAGCCTTCCTTGTGTTAGCGAAGGCACCGCTCCTTAAGCAGACTGCAGTGTGGGCACTGTCTTGCCGTTTTGTGAGTGGAAAACCAGAGGCACAGAGCAGTGACGGGGCTCGCTTGGAGCACACAGCTCGTAAGACCCAGGTGCCGGGTCAGTCCCCGTGCAGTCCCGACCCCTGCCCATGCCCTTGGGGACGCCCAGGCAGCCCCTCACGGGACACACGGGCAACCTCCTCCTCAGTGTGGAAGTGGGTGTCTGCAGCAGGCTTCCAGGTCTCGTGGGGTTTTTAAAGGTTCTCCTGGTCGGCACCTGTGTTTCCGTAGGCCTGCGTGTTCGAGATTTCCCGCCCCGAGCCCCTTCTCGGGTTGACCTTTGTCTGTGTGGGCAACGCTTGCCCCTGCTCGGTGCTGTCATGTACTTGAGCGATTCTCCTGGGCTTTTTGGTAACAAACCAAATTGAAATCTCAGTGGTTATGGGACTTGAATCATTTATGTTGCAAAAGAAAAAATTAGCCCTCTCACAGTGAATGGTCTGGTGGCCTGAGTTCTGGACTTGGTTGGGACTCATCGCCACTGGCTACAGAGCTGTCCCCAGACGGGCTTCGCTGATGTGCTGACTGTAGGCAGAACTGTCGGTGAGGGTGTGGTGCGTCCAAAACAAGTCTCTGGGCATATGCAAGAGGGGCGCATGCACAGGAGAAGCATGATGTTCATGGGCCAGGGAGGGAAGAGATGCGGTGAGCAGGGACAGGGACAGAGCCGAGGCGCACCCTGGACTGGGGGATGGGGGCGGCACTTTGAGGTTTCCCGAGAAATCCACTCCCCGGCTCCATTCTTCCCCTAGCAGTTGCCACTCAGCAGCTGCAGGTGCTGTGACAGGCACCAGGGTCCCCTCAGGAGCTGACAGCTTCGTTGGGGAAGTAACGGCACCGTAGAGGAACTACAAAGGGACAGTGGTGGGCAGAGGGTCACTAGCGTGGTAGGGGAGGCTCCTCAGCAGGCGACACTTAAACTGGGCCTTGCAACATGGTAGGAGGTGGCAAGAAGGGCAGTCTCTGGCGGTGGCAGCGTGTGGCATGTGTTGTTCAGGTCCCTGCAGGCGGCGGAGGCCTGCTGGGCAGGGAGAACCAGCCGGAGTGGGCCCCCGGGCCGAGGCCAGCGGGCTTATTCCACGTGCGGGCCCACAAGGGTCTTCTGTGTGTGGCTGCCTCGTTCAAAGATGTGTAAGCGGAGTGAGAGAACATGCAGGGGGAACAGGGCCCCAGGGCAGGAGTGGGGCCTGCGCGCAGGTGAGGGGGGAAGGAGGTCACGGTCCTACACGAGGCCTCGGCGCTCCGTACGTAGGGACAGAAATGACACCGGGGTCTTCTCCACCTTCACCGCGTGGGGAACGCCACATGGGACATGTCGGGCTCTCTGGGTTCCACTGACTTTTCTGAAGAGCCTTGAGACAACCCTCGTTGTACCAAGGTGTGCTTCTATAGTCCCAACACACTCCGATACATACAGGGTTTTATTGGTGCCAAGTTGCTGGTAGAATTAGAGAAAATGTCCACATCTGCTCTTGCTTCTTTTCACTGTCTTTGTCTCACGTGGGGCTGTCAGGACTGGCTCTTCTCCGAGTGTCTGAGGAGAACAGCGTGAGTCACTGTAGCTTTTTGCGGGTATTTTAGTGTCCGGGGTGTTTTTAAACAGTCCTGTGCAACTGGAGTTTCTTCCCTGGTTTCTGTTGCCATGGCTCCATAATATTTCCCCCGATCTGCTTATTCATACTTTCACACACTCCACGTCAGATGTGCAATCCCTGAGTCAGAATATCTTGTTCGTGACACCCAAGAGTGCTGCTCCAGCTGCAGTAGCATTTTTCTCCAGAAGGGAGAAGTTGTTCTTCCCACTACAGACGCTGGGAAGAGAGAGCGTTCGGTTCTGTGAAGGACATACGCAGAGGGTAGGGTGGGTGCGGGCTGTTACCAGGCTGCCCTCAGCGGTCTGAGCAGGGGACCAGTGACATCTGTGTGCAGCCACTTTCCCTTTAGACATGACAGCTGAGGGTACAGGACGGACAGGCTGCCACGCTTGCTCGGCAGGCACTGGCATTTGCCATCTTGGTCCCGACACCCGAAGACGCTGGGTGGGGCCTTGCCCCTTGTGTGCCCTTGTGTGTGTGTCCTCTCCTCTCATTTGTTGACTCGTTTGTTTTTGGCCCTGACGGAGGCTTCCGCCTCGGCAAGGTCTCTTGTTTCAAGGACCTGCAGTGAAGAGGGAGACAGTGCTGGTGCTGTAGCGGCCGGTGACGGTGGCCTTGCACGCGGCTTTTCCAAGGAGCTGCTTTTCTGCATTTTGTTGCTTTGAGAAATTTGTGTGTGTTCCAGGATGGCTCAGGATTTAAAGAAAGTCCCAGAGCCATGTGGAATCTTGGAGACATTTCGTTTCTAATCTTTTAAAGTCTCCGACCTCTTCCATTTTCCAGGGGTCGCCCATAAATGTGGTGTCAGACGAGGTGCTGGGGACATGTGTGGGCCTCACTGCAGGGGGCTTAGCTTGGCCAACACTTTCAAATTCCGCTGAAAACAAGTGCTGACGCAGTGGCAGAGCAGTCCCTACTACGTGAGAATTTGAAGGGCAGGGTGACCAGTTGGACCTTTTGTCTCCTCACGCAGTTGCTTCCTCGGGTTCAGAGGGGACCCTGAGGGGAGGTGGGGCTGGACGAGACAGCATGGTCAGGGAGGCTCCCGGAGGACTCTGGTCGGCGGGCCAGACGCTGTGGGAGTAGGGGGTCTGTGCACCTCCCTCAGAGAAGAGCATCCCAGGGCAAGGCAACGGTGTGTGCCAAGGCTCTGAGGCAGGACGGCTTAGTGTGTTGGAGAAACGGGGAGGATCCCTGGGACTGGAGCTCGTCAGGGCTGGCCAGCGGGGGAGTCTGAGGGGGCAGACAGGGGCCAGGACAGCAGGGAGCTGGCGGCAGAGGGGAGGAGTCAGGTGTGACTCCCAGGGTGTGGGTCTGGCTCAGGGACAGACACGATTTAGGTGCCGGGAAAGGTGGTCCTGCAGAGACCAGAAATTGGGAGGGAGGGTGGTTTTCCCTTCTCTCTAACATCCTAGCATTATTGGCTGTGTTTCTAGTTTTTTTTTGAAAACAAACTTTTGTTGTTGTATTAGCTTTGAAATTTTAGAGTTATTAATATCATCTGCATCCTTTTGCTTTGGGATTCTGTGTCATTTTCTGGGCTCTTCTGGAAGTATTTTATATGTAAGTACAATGCTTGTTAATAATAACAGTAACAGCCCTGGCTGGTGTAGCTCAGTGGATTGAGCGCGGGCCTGTGAACCAAAGGATCATGGTTCGATTCCCAGTCAGGGCACATGCCTGGGTTGCAGGCCGGGTCCCAGCGGGGGATGCACAAGAGGCAACCATACATTGATGTTTCTTTCCATCTCTTCTTCCCTTCCCCTCTAAAGATAAATAAATAAAAATTAAAAAAATAATAATAACAGTAACAGAATAACCTCTGGTCCTGTCAATTAAAAAATGTAACTATGAATAGAATGTAAAATAGTTCTCAGCTTGGCCAGCCACTGATGATTACAAGTTATGAGAAATTCACCATGTTTAAACCACATGGGGATTTCTGTGCAGAAACGCGGCACCAGTTCCCCCTTCCTCCCTCTCACTGTTCCTGTTTCAGGGCAGACACCCCGCCATGCCGTGCAGCCCTCTGGATCCTGGGTGGGCCCGCCGGCATGGCCTGCACCCCTCTCTGACCTCACTTTCCCACTCCTTGCCCCCCCTCCCCTGAGGACTCTTCTTCCTGGGCCACCCTGCACCCCTCCACACCTGCCTGGCTCCCACTGGCTCCTCGGGATCCAGCCTGGTGTCCCTGCCTCTGCTGGACATCCCACTCCAGGGTTTCTTGGCATCCTGGTGGACACATGGCCCCTGAGAGGGCCTCGAGGGTTGCTCAGTGGGGTTCAGAGGTAATGTCCTTTGCCCACTCTTGGAGGCAGGAGTAAGCCATTTGCAGTGCAGCCCTCCCACCCGATACATCACAGCTCACCGAATCCCTGTGCTGTCACCACGCCTGACCTCCCAGCAGCCAGGAACAGGGGTCTTCGGTGGGAAGCCCGGGGACCCGGGGCCAGAGCACCCAACACAGCGCATGAGGCCGCGATCGCTGACAGTCAGGCTGCTTCTTGCTCGTTGGGTGAACTATGCATGCTGACTGCTGTCAACTTGCCATTTAAGCCTTGAGACCTATGTGTGTTGGACTTGCACCACAGGTGGCATACTGTGTCACCAACACTGGACGTAACTTCTGGGACGTGGATGTGCTCAGGAGACACGGGCTTTCCAGGGACCAGGGCCGGCATCGCAGTGAGCCTCTGAGAGTGAGCTCAGGCACGGGCTCTGGGGTCCCAGAGGAGATGGGCTCTCCGATCTGGCTGAGAAGGAAAGCACGTTGCAGCTGGGAAGGCCACGGCGGCGCGTGCACAGCCCTTAGACTTGCTCGGCTCTAATCCACTCAAGTCCCCTGTAGTCTCTTGCCAGTAGAAGGCTCTTTTAGGGCATTTTAAGCTCAGAGAAGTCAGAGTTTGTCCAACCTTACTCTCGTTTTCAAGTAAAGGTAGCAGGATGCTGAAAAGATGCCCAAGGCCCTGCTGCTGTGTAATGGCAAGTTTGGGACCAGTCTTCCAAGTTTTGGCCTGGAGAGCCTTTTGTAAGAGTAAAAATGTCTTCTGAATCATCAGAAATTAAAGTTTGTTCAGTGTGGCTTTACTTATTTTACTTGTTTGTTTGGGGTGCGTGAATGGCTTTATTTTTCTTTAAAAATTCTCATTCCTGGCAGGGTATTCTCAGTGATTCCCTAACCCAAACTGATGAACTACCTCCAGTCTTCTCTCTCTGGGGGAACTGACCGAGTTTAGCTGGTCGCACCACCCCGGGAAGTTTCAGGGACATTGGTCTACTGGACTGTCCCCGTGAGGGTGACAGCGTCGGGTTGGATGGACTACAAACTCTTTTCAGAGTCTACATACTCTGAAAGCTTAAAGAAAACATTTAAAGAATATTTTTAATCCTCATCTGAGGATTTTTTTTATTATTGATTTTTAGAGAAGAAAGGGGTGGGGAGAGACAGACATCAGTTGGATGCCTCCCTTATGCGCCCTGACCAAGGATCACACCTGGGTGTGTGCCCTGACTGGGAATTTGAACCTGCAACCTTTTGATGCACTGGAAGATTTTCCAACCAACTGAGCCACCTGGCCAGGGTGAAGGAATTTTACATTTAAAAATTTATAAATGTTTATTCACGTGTAGTTTCTTAAGAACAAACAAAAATAGCCCACTGATCTCTGTACCTACCACAGGAGAAACTCAAAGCTGTGGTGCGCTGAAATCTCCTTTTCACGGGACCTCGTTCTTTCCCTTTTCTGTCCATCTCGTACTGACATGTAGTATTGCAGGTACTCTCTCACCTCCTGAAGTGTCTCAGGTTCATCGTGGGACACAGACAGGGCCCCAGAGGCAGCAGCATTTTTCTGCCCATGTGTTTTTGGGGTCATTTTTCCTCCTACTCCTCCTAAGGCATATTTCCATCCTTTCTCATGGGTGTGAAACCTGCCCCTTAAATGCAGATTGAGGCTGCGAGGTTGAAATCTTGCTTTTTGAACTGTGTCTGAGAGGTTCACAGACTGTCCGTAGAATGCATGAGCCCCAGAGCCTCCATCGAAATGTGAGGACAGAAATCAGGAAGCTCTGTGAGCCGTGACACAGCCGTGACTGTGAAAGACCCCGCCCCCACCCCTGAGGTCTGCCCGTGAGGGCCTGGAGCAGCAGTGATGTTTTACAGCCTGTAGGAGTGACAGGAAAGCAGACAGGCTAAGGGGAAATGCTTAGGACTTGGAAAAAGCAGACCGTGGGACTGCTGGTCTGCTGGCAGCGAAGACGCCTGGAGGGGACAGGGGCAGGGAGGGTAGAGGCAGGGTGGAGGCACGAGGCCTGGATTGGTGGAAGAGAGGCTGGCCTTGAGGAGCTCTCTTTGCTTTTGACAGCGCTTTGCAACCCAAAAGAGTTGACATTTGGACTTGAAGCTGTCGAGGGTTGAAAGCAAAGCTGGTGTGGGAACACGCCTGCTTCAGAACCCATGCGGCGCTGAGCCCATGTGTCGCCATGTTTGATGCTATGGAAGGTTTCTCCGGGTCGTCTGTTCCGAAAGGTTTGTTTTCCTTTAACCTTCCCCAGCAGGATCTCTCCTCCCTGCGGGAGGAAGAGCCTTGCTCAGTGGTGTTGGCTGGAACAAGGTGAGATGTGCTTCCCCCACCTTTTCTCCCCTTCTCACTGTGAGGTCGAGAGTCGGAGCCGCGTCTGCGCTCCGTGATGCAGCCGTGCCCTGGCAGAGTTCCTAAACTGCCCCCGTGCCCCAGCTCCCCCTTCAGTCTCAGGCAGGTGCTTCTGTGCTGGGAGTCACCGAAACTGTAGTTTCAGGATGAGGGTTCCTGGGCAGCCCCAAGCTCTCTGTCTTTTCAGTCCCTGGAACCACCTGAGTGTGTTGGGCCCACACCGCTGCCCTGGTGGGAGCTGCAGGGGCACCCCCAGCCCGTCGTGGGCCTCTGTGGGCTTTCCTCAGGGGCCGCCTTTCAAACCGAGCACCTGAAATAGTGCAAAGTGCTACTGAGTGTAAACTGTCCCTGGAAAGAAAACCCGCGAGGAGACACTCCTCAGAAAAAAAGATGAAATAGAAAACCGAGCACTTCGCAGCACACGAGCGGTTTGTCACCATTGAAGCAAGTGCTCCCCAGAGTCTCCAGAGATGGGAGTGGCCCGGTTTGCTGGTCTCTGTCTCTCCCTCTGAAGAGCCCTCACTTTCCCAGATGAGGTCCCTGGGGACAGAACGGCTGGGCCAGGTACTGGTCTTCGCCAATGGTGCACTGCGGCGCATTGCCTCGGGCCTCACTCCCTGAGTGCCTGCGAGTAGGAGGTAGGGAGGGCTGCAGGGAAGCAGGAGGCCTTCCCTTTGTCCTTTCTCACAGGGCACAGACGGATGGATGGGCAGATGGGAACAGAGGCCCCAGGAGCCCCTGGGCCCCAGTGGTGGTCAGGCTGGGTGGCAGAGGGGCCTCCTGTGGGGCTGGCCGGTGGGAGGCAGCTGGGGACTGAGCCCCCCACTGTGGTTCCTGAGCCATGCGTGGGTTAGTTCAGCGGGGGCAGTAGTGCCTGTGGAAGAGTTGACACTAGCATTAAAGCCGACTCCTGTGAGTGCTGCAGGGACTGTTCACCTGTGGGTCTTCGGTCTGTGTCAACCACAGTAACCCAGACTCTTCAGTTCAGCCTTTCTCATCCTGAATTCATCCCCATTTTCACCAAGCGGCTGCCACCTGTCCAACACTGGGTGCGGGGACCATGGCCCTAAACACAGCAGCCAGCGCTCCCGCCTTCCGGTGGCTCCTGTCCCTGTGGGGGAGGCAGGCCATGGGCGGCATAAGTGAGTGAACGGTGTAGCCCGAGGGAGGGTGGAAGTGCTGGGGACAGAGGGAGAAGGCAGAGAAGGGCCTGGGCATGCTGAGAGGGGTGGGGGACGGGTTGCAGAAGGCCCATCTGACCCGGACCTGAGGGACCACGGGGAGCCAAGGAAGACCATTCCAGGGAGCAGGGAGCAAGTGTGGCTGGGGCTGAGGTGGCAGGGAGAGCGGCCCCCGGGAATGAGGGCCGAGGAGGAGGTAATGGGGGGGCGGGTAAGCAGGCTGCACTCTGCGGGAGTACTCCAGAGTTTTTGCTTTGCTTAAGGGGCAGACGTGGTCTTGCGTAGGTTTTCAGAGGGTCACTGTGTGAGAACAGAGTGAAGTGTGGGGGCAGCAGCGACAGCTGTCAGGAGAGGCCTGCAGTCACGCAGGGGAGAGGCGACGGAGGCTTGGCACCCCTCCGGCAGGCAGAGCAGGTAGTGCTGCGTGGCTGGCAGTGCTCCAAGCGGGAGTGGGCCAAAGTGTCCTCCGGAAGCCATGGTGCGGTCATGTGGTGCGGGCCCGCCCTCATTCCAGCACAGGCCCTTCATGGGACCGAGTGGGTCTTTTTTTATCAACTAGTTCTCATATTCCAAAACGATCACATGCCAAGAGTCCAGGTTTCAAATAGTCAAGAAAGTTACCAGGTGAAATGCCTAAATCCCCCCTCCCAACCCTGCACCACGCCCCAGAGCAAGTCCAAGACCACACCGGGACTCTGTGTGCATTGGCTGCTTTCCTGGGCACCCAGCTGTTTCCCGTGGGTGCCCGGTGGGGTCAGACTGTCTCAGTGTGCTATAGCCCACTGTCTGCGCCCGACGCGTGGGAACACCTCATGTCTATACACAGCCCCCCCACCTCTCCTCTGGCTGCCGTGTCCCACTCCACGGGTGGGCCGGCAGTGTTCATTCTCAATGGACAGTGAGGTGCTGTTCAGTGCGTATATTTTGTTGCCACCATGAATACCTGCATTGGACTCGTGGGTGGGCTTATCTGTAGGATAAAGTTATAGAAGAAATATCTGGGCCAGAGGCTACAGGAGTTTTCTTTTGTGAAATCGGCCACACGTCAAGAGGCCTGCAAGGACACTCGAGGGCAGATGTAGCTGGAGGTGCTCGCATGTGCTTGGTTTTCGATGGCCCCTCTCACAGGCACCTGTGGCCGGACCGTCCGTCCAGCAGTGCAGGGAAAGAGCCTGAGTCACCGTCGGCCCCTGGAGGGTGCAGGGTCATCCCACCTGCAGTCTCCAGCGCTGCCTCCAGACAGGCCCTCGCTCCTGAGGACTCAGGCTGCCGCCCCCCTCCCTCCGCCAGACAGGCCCTCCCCTGTCCTTCATACGCCCACTTGCCACCCGCCTGGGGTCCGAGGGCCGCTCTCTCTCCACCCTGCGCCTCAGTCCCCTTTGGGATGTCAGCCCCAGGTGGCAGGGACAGTCCGTCTTGTTAGAGATATGGAGGAGTGCCAGCACACAGGAGGTACTCTACGTGTGTTTGGAGAATGAGTGGGGACACGTGTCCTACCTGGGGACTGACCCTCCCCCACCCTGGACCAGACGGCCACTCCGAAGCAGCTGTCATCATTTCCCAATTTTAATGAAGAGTTCCCACCCTAATACAGTCAGTATTGTAATAACCGTGTACAATGCCAGGGGGTGTCAGACGTGCGGAGGGGGTCGCTTCATACGTCATGTAGGTGTCTAACCACTGTGCCATGCACCTGAAAGTAGTATAAAATTGAATGTCAACTGTAATTGAAAAAAATAAGCCTTTTAAGTTGTTAAAAAATATTTTTAAAGTAATAGTGTGTGTGGGGGAGGGTAGAATTTTCCACCCTGGATAATGAATTTGAAGAAACAGACCTGCCCTGGCTGGTGTAGCTCAGTGAATTGAGCACAGACTTGCGAACCAAACAACCAATGTTCAATTCCCAGTCAGGGCACATGCCTGGGTTGCAGGCCAGTTCTCAGCAGGGGACACATGAGAGGCAACCACATTGATGTTTCTCTCCCTCTCTCTTTCCCTTCTCTTCTAAAGATAAATAAATAAAATCTTAAAAAAAAGAAAGAAAAAAAGAAACAGACCTTAGGTGGAGCGTGCTCTCTCCGAAGCCCGCAGGGCAGCTCTGATCTGGCAGTGAGGACACCGTCCTTCCAAGCTGCCTTCTGTGGTGACAGGACTAGAGAGGGCTGTCCCTCCTGCCAAGGCCTACTCTCAGGGACACGAGCAACGCAGTCACTTCGCTCAGAATGTCCTTGCTTTAAGTAATAGCCTTTTGGCGCAATGAACTATTCTGTTTTTTTTTTTCTTTTCTGGAACAAGTTAAGGGCGTTAAGGGGGAGCTAGATGTGGTTATATAATCTTACCTCTTGTTTATCTGATATCTGTTATCAGGCCGGGCTGAGCGGGGGTGCCATGCGGGGAAGTTATGCCGTTCGCAGTCTGAGCCAAGGGCACCCTCAGCGACCTCCATTAACCTCCGAGACTCAGCGAACCCTTCAGGAGTGGCTGTGACTCACGGGTGTTTATACCCGGCAGGAGCAGCAGTCCCCACATTCCTGGAATCTTGGCGAGTGCCTCTTAGAATGTGTGCTCAGCAAACATTGATGCAGGGCCTACTATGTGCGAGGACTCACGTGGAGGACTGCGAATGTGTTCATCATGCACATGTGGGGGAGAGGCAATGATTTGTACATCCCTATACTGGTAATTGCCTTGCCCTCCGGTGTCAGGCTTGCTGCTTCTGCCCCTCGGGCAGGCAGACAGGGTTCCAGGCAGAAGCACTCCGTCCCTGTATCTCGGGCAACTGCCTTTAAGGTCTCCCAGGGACACGAGCAGGTGCAGAAAGAGTCTCCTATAGGAGCATTCACTTCTGTGTAGCATGTGTTCAGAGTTAATGGGACTCATTCAGCATTTTAGCTGAGTATCGGGGTTCAGTTTCGTCAGGAAGAAACAGCCACTCACCTACTGGGTGGGGAACAGTCCAAAGTGGCCCGAAGAAGTGCCAGACTGTCCCTGTCTGCGAAAGAGCAGCACCAACTCACTTATTTGTCACTTTGCATTTCCCAAAGTTCTTTCACATCCTTATCACCCTGAGCCTCTTCCCGCCCAGGGAGTGATGACCTCGCCCCACAGGGGAGGACAGGGCTCCAGAACAGGTGACGGAGTGGAGCTCCTTCCCCACTCCCTGCCACACTGTCTTCCCAGGAACTTCCCCTCCCCGAGGAGAAGCGCCCTGTTAATTATTAAACACACGTTTATGGGTTTGGCGTTGATAACTGCATCTCAGAACACTCAGTACCATGCAGCGCTGCAGACCAGCTTGTTCCAGAGTGTGTCCACAGCCTCGGTGGTGGCTCTGGCTGGCTCAGCCCTGGCGGAATGAAGGGAGCAGGCTCTTTTGCAGGAACGGGCCTGGCGGTTCTCTCGTTGCCTTCAGAAGCCTCAGTTTTTCCAACTTCAGCGCAGTGGATGCTAAAATCAGATTCACATGTGCATGAAAAAAAGTTCTTTTTCTTTTTTATTAAATCCTCACAGGAGGGCATTTTTTCCCATTACTTCTAGAGGGAGAGAGGAAAAGAAGGGAGACAGAGAAACATTGATGTGAGAGAGGAGCATCGATTGGTAGCCTCCTGTAGCTGCCTAGACTGGGGATCAGCATCCGGACTGGGGGTGACTAATACAGGGATCGAGCCCGCGGTCCAGGTATGTGTCCTGATGAGGAGCTGGACCCACAACCTTTCGGTTACGGGGTGGTGCTCTGACCAACTGAGCCACACCGGCCAGGGCAAAAAAATTCTGAGTAATATTCCCTGGCAGGCCCAGAGCCTGTGGGGGTGTTTGAACAGCGAGTAAGACAGCCCTGAGAATCGAGCCCCTTCTCTGCGGGAACAGCCTCCCAGCCAAGCAGGGCATGGCCTGGGTCTGGGAGCTGCGTGGCGTGCTGTCCTGCTGGAGCTCGGCAGCACGCAGCCTGGGGTCTGGGCCGAGTCCCCACCTAGCATCCACAAGCTGCAGGGCCCTTGATTTGAATCACTGTGATTGATTGCCGCCCTGTAAAATGGGGACAATGATACATTTTTTACAGGACTTTTGAGGAACAAAACTAATATATTGAAAGCTCACCTCGACCACCTGTTGGTGATAAGAGGTGCTTGGTGCACGGGGGCTGCTTTGACGTCACTCCGTCCCTGCTCTGGGCGTCCAGGTGGGGCAGCAGCACCACATGTGGGTGAAGCAGGCGTGTTCTTGACTTGACAGAAACCCAGTCAACTTCAGCCATGAAGTGGCCTTCTGGGCGGGGGGGGGGTGTCATTTGATCCTTAGGTGATGGTTAGATACCTGTGTAGTACAGTGGGCAGCTCTTGCAGTTCCTTCCATGGTGGCCTTGGTTTCCCTGGGATGGAGCATGGCTCCTGGGCGTGGCCTGGTCTGCAGCTGGTTCCCACGGTGGGGGGCAGTGCCATGTGCATTCAAGTGTCCGTTCACCAGAACAGTGTGTTTGGGCATCAGGGCCACCACTTGGGAGGCGCCTTTTCTCCTGCAGGGCAGACTGTGTCCTCTGCCCTCTCCTGTGAGTCTGGTGGTGCTGGTCTGCAGCTCCAGGCCCCAGGCCACGTGCCCCCACCCCCACTTTAAGGTGGAGATGAGTGACATCTGGGAACCAGCTGTGAGAGGGTCGTACCTTGTGTTGTCTGGGGAGACGGGGCCATGGACAGTCCACCCTCCTCCCCACCCTTCTTTCTGCCACCAGACTCTGGGAGTTCTTTGTGGAAAACAGGCTGTTCTTGGTTTTGTAGGTCACACATTTAAGAAAAGAACCCCCGAGCTGGTGTATTAAGGCCCTTTAACATTGGATATTGCCATTTTTCTTGCCTTACGTAAATACGCAGAGCAGGCATCCCGAGATTTTATTTTGATTGTCATCAAGTGTTTCCATGTTCACCTCACCTGATTCCACTTTATGTGCAGTATTAAAAGGGCAAAGAATAATTTTTCTGTTTGCTTTTGACAAATTGAACATTTGGGCCTCTCCTGATTCCCACTGATCTAGGCCAGTTTAGCTGTTTTTCAGTTTCATTTTTAAAAAACGTGAGCTCTAGCCCATGGCCTGTCTGTATTCCCAGCCCTGCCGCAGTTCTGGAAACAGACATTTAGAAGTGAGGCCCACCCGGTGCCACCCGGTAGTGGCAGGTCTTCCTCTGTGTCACTGAGTCACATGACATTTTATGGGCTCCTTCCTTCCAGCCCCTTCCTGACCATTTGTCTCTGGATCCAGCTGTGGCTGGTGTGGCCCAGGGATGGTAGCCAGTCACCGCGCCCTGCTGAGCCAGTGGTGCCGGTCAAGCCCCGGCTGCATGCAAACGAGCGGAGCACACACTGCAGAGAACACGTTTGGTTTGAGCTCTGAAGGCGGACGACAACCGATTCAGTCACTTTGGTAAAATCACCATCCGTGGGTTTCCAGGGACAAGTGAGATTTCTCAGCCTCCCTTTGGCCCATCGTGACCTCCCCATCCCCTCCAGGTAGAGAGCCCCTCTCCTGTGCACTTACGCAGAGCCCATCTCCCTGCACGCCTCTGTCAAGCTTTTTCCACACCCTGATCGCGGAAGGACTCATTTCTGCTTTCTTGATATTTTCCCAGTATTTTACTCATTATACCTATAAACTTCTTTAATTTTCTGCAATGTAGTATGATAGGGAAAATTTGAATTTTAGGGCCACAGAACTTGGTTTTGATTCTTGATCGCGCCATGTATCACCATTTATATCCTTAAGGAAGTTGCTTGGTCTTCAGTGTCTCCTCTGTGAAGGGAGAAATGACAGTGCCGCCTCGTGGGACTGGGGTGAGACTGAAGGGGGTTGTGGGACATAGCCAGGTTGGGGCTTCAGAGGAAACGCACAGCTTGAGTGGCGTGCATCAGGAAAAAAGAAAGACTGAAAATTAATGATCTAAGCTTTCATTTCCAGAAGTTAGAAGAAGAACAAATTGAAGCCAAAGATGGTAGAAGAAAGGAAATAAGAAGGGAAGAAATCAAGGAAAAAGATAGAGTCGTGGTGACGTTCATATGTGAGCTTGGAGAGGCGGGGTCAAAAGCTGGTTCAGCCTGCAGTGGACTCTGAGTAGCAGCACTAGGGGAGCCGAGCTGACTGTGGTCAGGTCGTTGACCTCGGGGCTGCAGCTGTGTGGGGTGCGGTGGGGTCAGCGCGGCCCTCGCACAGCTGTGGTCTGGGGAACATCACAGTCACTGAGCACCTGTTGTGGGGTGATCCAGGGCCCCGGACTGAGGGAAGCTGGCAAGGTGCCGCTGATGACTCGAATGTGGAAAGTTGGCTTCCCCTTGTCCTACGTATCAGCTCAGAGCCCACCTCATCTCCCACACCCTCTGCAGCTCCAGGGTGTCTTGGTCTTGTTACTTGGCAGGGCGTCTCCTAGTGATTCGGGCCCTTTCTCCTCAAAATGGACTTTGTCTTTTCCTACTGAGCTTAGTAGCTCCTGGCACTTAGCAGACACTGGATAAATCTTGTGCAGAACTGACCTTCCATGGGTGTCTAACCCGTGGCTGAACCTAGGCAGAAACGAACTCCTCTGCCTGAGCTTTTCAGGTGTCAGGCTGCCTCTCCATGCAGAGCAGGCGCCCTGTTCTCCCTCTACCTGCTTCCTTGAGCTGGCCCAGCAGCCCAGCCAGCAGCTAGACTGGGCCGCTTTGAGACTCGCCTGAGCCAAATGCCCAGATATTCCCAAGGAGCTGGGAGCTGAGCCCAGCTGTGCTGTGTAGAGGACTTTCCGCTGTGGCCGGTGCCTCGGGGAGGGCTGCACCCCAGAGCACAGGATTCCACAGAGCGAGGGATGCTGTGAAGTGCCAGTGGCACCAGGGCCCAGGCCAGAGTGGCCTGCTGGCCGTGGTGATAGCCCCATGGTCAGAACGACACGCTGCCCCTGTGGCTGGGGAACAGAGCTTTAGCCAGCGTGCTGTCAGGATGGGTGCGTGGGGGGCACCCTTGTGACTTGGCCTAGTTATGTCGGTGGCGTGCGTATGTGTGTTACCGCCCATGGCTCTGACAGCCATCACCCAGGCCTTGATTTGAACGCATTGGCCACACAGTGCTGGGTTTGCCTTTGGAAGCCCCAGCAGACGAAGCCCTCTGAACTAGCAAGTAGATCTCAGGTTATAGGATGACTGGTTTATTTCAGTTGAGAGAGTTTTGGGGAAACATCTTGGTGTGATGTTCCCTTAGCAAACAGGGAGCATTGGTGTCCAGTGCTGGTCTCCACCATTCATTCCTTGGGCGACCATGGGCAAATTTCTTAACTTCTCCAAGCATCGGTTTTCTCAGCTCTAAAGTATAGACCGAAGTAACAACAGTAACAATAATTACCATCTGCACGTAATTACATTATTACTTACTGTGTCCATGACTTACTAAGGCCGTGTGTTGTCCTGAGCCCCTGTATGCACTGCCTCGTTTGACCCTCACAGCGGTTCTGATTTCCTCATTGTCTCTTTAACAGATGAAGCCAGTGAGGCACAGAGAGGTTAGGTGCCTTGCCCGCTGTTACCCAGCCAGTGAGGAATGGATTTGGGAGCGGAGCCCAGGCTGCCTGACTCTGGAGCCCGTATTCCTTAGTACGGTTCCAGACTGTCTCCCAGGGAGTCGTACAGATGAGGTGTGCTAACGTCAGGAAGACTGCCTGGAACACAGCCGTGCCCTTTGTAGTTGTACAGCGTCGCTCACTGCGCCCGCCCATCACTAAGCTGAGGTCTGGACTCCTGACTTCGTAGTTAGGAAAGTTTGGTCCCCGTGGCTGTGTGAGCTGAGCCTGGGTGGGGAAAGGAGGGTGGGGTCCCATCCGCTGTGGACTGGTCCCGCCCTCCCAGCAATTGTGCTTCTGAATGTGCTTCAGCTTCTTCCCTCCCTCAGGGCTCCGAGGGCTGCGTCGAGGACTGAGTCTGTACTCAGAAATGGTCCATTTAGCTAAGGGTCTTTTCCCAGCCGACCCGCATGGAGCACAGACGGTGTCGAAAGCAACTGTCTGAATTTGGGGCTTCCATGGGTGGAAGACACTGCCCAACACAATCAGAATGCGCTGGAACGCCCACGGAAAGTGGAGAATCTGGTGAAAAGTGGCATTATTTCCCCTCGCATTTTACCCCAGATCCTCGCCCCGCCGGATGGGTAGGATGGTCTGGGACGTGGCGACCCACGAGCAAGGGCCTCTGCCCTCCTTTGCACGCTCTCCTCACGGGTTCTGAGTCTCAGTCTCCAGGGGCTGAGCAAGGGTGATGAGTAAGGGCACCAATCAGTTGACTTCAGAACACGGACTGGCCTTCAGAAAGCCCTTCGGGCTCTTCGGCAGGATGTCGAGGGGGCGTGCTTATTCATGTGGAATGCACACCCATATGTGTGTGCAACATACACAGATACCTCAGTGCCCAGAGCCGCCGGTGTCCTGGCCTCCTCCCAACTGAAGGACATTTTAGGCGGTTTTGTATGCGGGCAGTGACGGAAATAGAAATTGTAAATGGAAATGTGTTGCTCTTTTACCTTGGGAATTCAAAGTCGCAGTATGTTTTTCTTACAGGGTTGTCTACGGATTTTGAGCATCTGCACTTGATCTGAATTGAAGCACCCCTGCTGCTCCCGTACCCTTCAGAGCGATGTCTGTCACTTACGATGATTCCGTTGGAGTAGAAGTGTCCAGCGACAGCTTCTGGGAGGTAATGCCCTTGCCTGCTTCCCCATAACACAGAGATCAGGCCAATACTTGCCAGGGCTGGGTTGTTTTCGGCTGTGGGGGTGGTTGGGGGGTGAGGTGAACATACCCCCACCCCAGTAGGCTAGCAGGCTCCAGGCTGGACGGCAGCAGCTGTGGCTGAGCCATTGGTGATGGTGGGGAGCCTGCCCCACTAGAAGAGTCAGCCACCTCGGGAGCTCCACGGTGCTCGGCAGCTGGGGTGTTCACTGGTCTTCCCTTCATGTTCAGCCAGGTGTGACTTGGAGGGCGTGCGCTAATCACCAGGCTTAGCCTGAAAGGCAGTTTTGTTTTTGGGTTTTGTATAGAAAAACAGATGGCGGTGATGTGACATCACACAGGACAGCGCAGGCAAGTGGCCAGAGGGCTAATCAAAGTGCCCTGGAGTTTGTGGGAGCATCTTCCTGTCTGTCCATGTCCACGGGGAACTCCCTTCCTGATTAGATTACTGTGTGGTTTTGGAAGTCACTCTTCCTGGGCCTCACTCACTTTTCCTGTCTGCTGGTTAAAGGAAAAGTCCGTTTTTGATCAAATTTTGTTCTCATGGCAAAACCCCTGTAACTTTCCCAGCAGCTGTGGGCTTAGTGGGTGGGGCACTGGCTTGGCAGTTGGAAAGATCTAGGTGCCGACCCCAGCTGTGCCCGTGCCAGCTGTGTGCCCTCACTGGACCCATCTGGGCCTCGGGCTTCTCATGTGTAAAGAGGGGGTGATACTGGCCTTTGGGGGGCTGCTGGGGCGAAGTAAGGGCACAGACGGTGGCTCCCGCCTGCGTGGTTTCCTGACACGGGGCGTGAGGCTGCAGCCCTGGGCCTCACGGGAGACGAGCACAGAGGAGCTTTGTGCACACGGAGCAGTGGGCGCCCAGGTCTGCTGGACTCAAGCGCCTCGCAGTGCCGCAGAGCGCTGGGCAGGCGGTCGCAGGCAGCCCATTTAGGAGGGATGGGTGAGGAGCTCGAGGCCCTCTCAGCGCTCCTCTTGCCCGTGTATGGGGAAGGCCGTTGCTAATTTTTAGCCCAATACATCATTTTATTAAAAGTACATGTTTCTTGAGCACCTGCTGTGTGCTAGGCCCTCAGAGCCTCCCACAAGAAATGGGACAGTCTGAGTCCCTGCCCTCAGGGAGCTGGTTTCTGTGGGGTTGGGGCAAATTGGAAAACAGAGGGAACAGGTGCCCCTTGTCTCGTCCCTCAGCTGGTAGCAGCCTCCCTGGTTTGAGCTCTGGGCTGGAGGTGCGCATTGTCTGAGGTAACGCTTTGTAGAAGGCTGCAAGAGCGACGGGCAGAGACAGAGTCACGGGGGTGTCCCTGCCTGGCATTGTCAGGCGCACTCACTCTGCGTCGGGGAAGGTTGGGGGTAAAACTACATGCAGCCGTGTTAAAGATGGAGGTCACGGGGCGCAGTTGGGAGGTGCCTCTGGGCCCGCGCCGGAATTCAGTGCTGCCCTGCTGTCCCCTCGTGCACACCGGGGCTCTCAGGCAGGCCGACCCGCCTGCCCCCAGGAGGGCGGTGGCTTTGAGGCTGTGCAGGGGCTGCCCGGGAGCTCCCAGGAGGCTGGCCTTCAGAAACGCCGCTCCTCATTCTTCTCAACACGGAACCAGACCAGAGACAGCATCCTTTAGAGTCACGGGCAACTTTCTTTTTTATTTATTTATTTTAGAGAGAAAGAGGCAGACAGACAGATAGCAGTGTGTGGTTCCACTTATTTATGCATTCATTGGTTGATTCTTGTATGTGCCCTGACCGGGGGTCAAACCCACAACCTCTGTGCATCAGAACAATGTTCTAACCAACTGAGCTACCGGGCCAGGCCCACTGTCTGTTTTATAATAGTGGTGACGCTGCCCTCTGGTGTTCATCAACAGCTGCCTTGAGCTGGGTGGCGGTGCAGGGAGGATGGCACACACAGGCAGCCTTGCAAGTGCGGGGGCAGTGGGGCAGGTTCAGACTCGTGCTTTGGAGCCAGGGGGCCTGGGCTTGGCTTCGAAGTGTGTATGTGCCTTTGGGCAAGTCACTAATTTGTCTCTGCCTTCATTTTGCAGTCTGTAAAATGGGGCTGCTGATGGCACCCACATCCTAGCATTTGTGGGGGTTAAGGGAATGTGATCATGAGCAGGGGTGTGGGTGTTGGGACAGGTGCTGGCTGGGAGCCCTGTCCCTCTGCTGTGGAGACACAGGTCCCAGCCCACACACGTTTTACCTGTTCCCTCAGGCTGCGTTTCGAGGCATCATTGTCATTACCCAGTTGGTGGCAGAAACTGCTCTGGAAAAATGAAGTTGCTAAATATAATGCTATTATAGGAATCTTTAGCTGCTTGGTAAAGAAAAATGTCTGTGAAAGCTGCCAGTACTGTACAAGTTTGTTGTCAGCCTGCATTAAATCAAGGAGCTTTAACAAGCCAGTGGTTTAAGCTCTTGGGCTCCCTGCTAAATTCTTAGCCGAGATCATCAGTAGACAAGAAGGCCTGCTTTAGCCTGAAGAATGCGAAGGCAAACAGTTCTATTTTCTAGGCGGGCTCGGCTCATCTCGTGACAGGGCGGCTGGAACTGCCCTTCGGCGTGTGTTGGGGGCAGCGCCGTCGTCTCCCTCCTCTGTGCTGCATGTGCAGAACACAGGAGCGTCGGACTGCCCAGGCCTGGCCTGCTGGGCTCCACCCCGAGTGCCTCCCTTGCTGCACCCCACTGTGCATCTCTCTGAGCGGCTTCCTGCAAGTTCCCTCTCTCCCCGGGAAGGCGCTTTCTCAACTGCGTGGCCTGCAGTGGGGCGCAAATCTAAAGAAAGCCATTGGTCTCCAGGTGGAAAAGTCTTTTGTGTTAATTTCACTCCTTCCCACCAAAAAGTACTAACTGGAGGGGCCATCCAGAACATCTTCTGTGTGCTGGCCGGGTGCCTGCACGGGGTGGGGCGTGGCCTGCCCTCTAGGAGCCTGTGACTGTGACCTCTGGAGATGAGCTCCTTGAGGGAGGAGGCTGAGCTAGGAGTGGTCGTGAGGTGTGGTAGCATTTGCTGGGGTGCACGGGGAAGTGGGACTCCTCAGGGAAGGGGAGCGAGAGCAGGAGTGGCCCTCACTGAGCGTTCGAACATCTGCTAGATGAATGAGTGGGCGAGCGAGCATGCGCCAGAAGCGAGCTGCAGGGACACGACATCCAATAGGAGTATTTAGTGGGTATTTGGAGGGACACTTTCTCTAAATTAAGGGATTTAGACAAAGAGAGGAGAGGTCTGATCCCCACAGTGAGGTGCTTGTAGCGTGGCTGGGAGGGGAGAGGCCGGCAGTCTCTGTGGAGGACGAGGGCGCCCGGGCCAAGCCGCAGCCCTGCCTGTCAGTGCCATGAATTCCGAGAAGGGACTGGCGTTGCAGGAAAGACATAGGGGTGGCTAGGGCTGGGCTGTGCCTTTCAGAGCAGGGAGAAGGGGTGGCATCCCAGGCAAAGTCTGGGAGCAGAGGCCTGAGGACCTTGGCCTTTGTAGGAGCCAAGGGCCTGTTTTAGAGGCGAGAAGTCCTTCAGGATTGGATAAGTTGGGGCCAAATGGACAGTGCCCCCCAAGTGCTGGGCTCCTTCAGCAAGTTGGAGCCTGACACATTCTGCCTGTAGGCTTTCCAGGGGGTGGCGGAGGGGGGTCAGTTGCTTCTGACAAGTCTTCTGACTCCCTCTGGGAGCCTGTGGGCCCACCCACGGTGTCTTCTGCTTCCAGGCCCTGCTCTGGGTCCTCTCCTTGCTCTGCGTCACCTTTCAAAGTAAAACCACATTCTTCTGCATGACTAAGACGTGAGCATGTGTTGGGAGCCGCAGGGTGGCCTCGCCCTTCCTGAGGACTTCTGTCCTGGACTGCAGTCAAGCTGCGGTCCCCTACCCCCAGCTCCCGTCCACAGAGAGCCGCCTCCCCGCCTGGGAGGGTGGGCACTTGGAGGGCGTCCTTTTCTATCTGACCTCCACTTTTCCTTGGGGAGCTCCCCCGAGGCAGCCTTCCCTGACCCCTCCTGGCAGGCTGAGGCAGCCTCCCCAAGCACCCACCCGGCCTGTTGCTCTGGGCTGTGAATTCCCAGGGGACAGGATGGAATTCTCACCTGGGTGTCTGGGACTCACAATAGTGCCTGACATTGATCAGGGACAGGGTGAGGTGTGATGCTTGGTGACACCGTGCCCTGCTCAGAAGAAGCTTATAAACAACTGTTTGCAGTTAAAATGTGCACACAAATAACCACAACATTGGGCAGAAATCATTTGGGTTGTGTGTGTGTGTGTATTTAATCCTCACCTGAGGATTTTTTAAAAATTGATTTTTGAGAGAGAGAGAAACAAAGATGTGAGAGAGAAACATCCATCAGCTTCCTCTCTATACATGCCCACCGGGGTTACCCACAAACCAGGTCCTCACCCTGACTGGGAACCAAACCTGCAACCCTTTGGTGGGCCCCTCCAGCCCACCGAGCCACCCCTCCAGGGCTTCGGTAAACATGCACAGCACACCTGCTCTGTGCCAGGCCCCGTTCCAGGCCTTGGGGACATGGCCAGAGTGAGGCAGACAAAATGACTTTTAAATGGTCCAGAGCAGATGCTGGGAGGATGCAGAAGTGGCCGCTCCCCGCAGTGGGCTGCCTCCCAGAGCTGTCAGGGGCGGCTCTAGGAGACCAGCCACTCTGTCGCATCCTGCCTGTGGGTGTGTGCACCCTGATAAGTCATTGAGTGGGATGTGTGCAAGCCATGAGCTTGCAGTCTGGGTCCTTTTCTGCAGGAATGTTAACCTGCAACAGAAAGTCTGGAGGTGAGGAGCAGGGATCACGGCCAGCGTTCACTGCACGCTCGCTCTGTGCCCGAGCCCTGCTCACGAAGCTGACATCGCTCAGCTTCGGTGGGTGGCAGAGCGGGCGGTGGGCTGGGCACCTGCCCCCCAGAACTGCCCCCTGCCCCCGCCCCAAGCCTCCCAGGAGCTCTGCAGGGAGAGGAGCGCACCTCTGCAACGCCTATGTGCTGAAACGCTTCCGCCTTGGCGTGAAGGAGCAGGGTCCCGCCCAGGCGCGGACCCTGGTGCCACTGTTTGTCGGTGCGAGACAGCGAGGGCTGCAGGTGTGTCAGCGCAGCGCTCGTGAGCAAGTCAGAGGCCGTCACGGGGCCTTTATCAGTGTCCAAGTGACAGCCCTAAGGAGCTCAGTTCTGAAAGAGCTTTGGTTAAACACATCCTTCCTCTGTGTCACTGCGTGTTCTGCCTGTGCGGTTAGACCTGAGGGTTGGAATTTCTGGGGTTTGTTTTCATCTATTTTTTAGTTTGTCTTTTTGAACATGTGATTAAATATTGAGAATGCAATTTGATCTTTAAAGTGGTTGAAGTTTGGGGGTTATGCTTTAAAACTGTCAAACAGCACAGAGTGCCTTGTAGGGTAATGACCTCATTTTCCCCACCCTCCTACTGGGTGGGTGCAGATCCCTGGAACAGAGGGTGGGGCAGGCCGTTCAGTGATGGGGGTGAGAACAGAAAACCAGGAGCTGGGCCTGGAGAGAGACCCCAATGCAGCGACAGGAACTAGAGCTGGGCCAGAGCAGCCGGAGAACACAGAGCAGGCTCCCGGAGGCTGGAAACGGAGGCTGTCAGCAAACAGGAGTGGCAGCATGCTGGCAGGGACGTACTGTCCGCCCTCTCGGGGCCCTGCCCAGCCAATAGCATTACCCCGTTTTGAGGGTGGGGGTCTCAGTGAGGTTAGGGCTAGTCGGCCATGGTCCAGGGAGCACCAGGGGAGTGGGGAGCCCAGAGGGGCAGGGAGCTTGAAGGCAGGCTGGAGACAGAGGAGAAGTGGAACCCTAAGGGAAGGAGGCCTGGCAGAGCGTGGCCTCAAGGGTTTTCCAGAGATGCTCCTTGGTGTTTCAAGCACACGTCAGATTTCACTGCCCTGCAATCAGTCATGACCTCTTATTTGGAAAGTACGGTTCAGAGTAGGGGCTGGGGTCGGGTGTAAGAAAGGTGCCTTAGCCGGGAGGCCCTGCTCTGTCACCATGGGGACTCCCTGTAGTGTGTGTACAGGATGTGACCTCTGCCGCGCTCTGTGGGGACGGTGGGTGGGAGGCAGTGGCACTGCTGGGTCCAGTCCTCAGACCCTCCTGGCAGATTTGGGAGAGACTAACTCAGCCCCTGGCTTTAACTGAAAGCCTGGTGAGCCTAAGTGAAGCAGCCACGAGGCTGGTGTGCGCTTAAACAGTCCCTGAACGAGTCTTACCAGATGGGCAGGAGTATATGTCAGCGGCTGCTCATTTGTCGTCCGTGGAGTTTCTATCTGAGGGCTTGCTGGATGAGGAACTTGCTAAAGGCCCATGAGCCCCTCACTGCCCAAGCCTCTGAGCACTTAGCAGCTCCTCGGTGCCCCTGGCTCTGTGGCTACGCGGCTCCCAGTGCCCTCCGGGCATCAAGAACTGCAGGGGCCCTCCCTGTGCCTGGCCTGCAGTGTGGAGGAGAGCAAGGGCACGTCCTTGCCCTCTAAACTGCCACACTACCACATCCTGTTGTGCAATGCCCGTGTCCACGCCAGAGGGGCAGGGAGGGAAGAGCTTCGGGCTGGGCCTCATGGAGGCGTGGTGCCTGTACAGCTTGCCTCTGCAGCCCCCACCCCCTGCCTCAGGCCTTCAGAAAGGGTCTCGCCCCATGGAGGTCCCTTTGACTCTTGCCTCAAGTCTCCCCTCCTCCAGGCAGTCCCACCACCCAGAGTGTTCCTTCTAGAGCTTGTCACCGCCTGTCACTGTGTTACTGATCTGACAAGTCCCGCGAAGATAGGGACCACGACAGTCTGTTCATCATTGTGTCCCTAGTCCCTCGCATGTCCTTGCCACACAGTAGGTGTGGGTTACATATTTGTCAGTGGCAAGAGAGTATCGCCAGGCCCTCAGGAATTGAGAGCTATGCCCCAGCCAGTCGCCAGCCAGCTGGTGTTCTTCTGGCTGAGTCTGTCCAGTTAGAAACCCTGGAACGAGGAGGGACTCTGGGAAGTCATCCGATCCTGTGTCCCCTTTGCTTCGTGTCTGCGTGGCCAAGGTAAGGAAATGGCCAGGTCTGGTCAAGTGATGGCCGTGCCAGGCCAAGAGCGCACCTGACTGGGAGACCCCGGCCTGGCCCGTAAACCCACTGTGCCCAGTGTGCTGGGTCCTCACAGTGTCAGCGTCAGCGTCAGCATCAGCGCCACCGTGTCTTCCAGTCAGAGGAACAGGAATGCGGGGGCCTGACCAGTACAGGGCCAGCTACTTCAGGGCAGAGCCAGACCTTTGCGGATCCCCTGCCCCATGCAAGGAGGAGGAGGAGGCCATGTCAGGGAGGGCCAGGGGCTGATGGACCCAAACTACCCACTCTCCCTGTGGCTTGTACGGCCTGGAGTTCAGGAAGCTGAGGGCCACCTTTCACCCTGTCTTTCAAGCTGGTGGAGAATGTTCGGGAGCCTCTCACATGTTTCATCGGTTTTGGATGAAATGAGACTCCAGCTCCATGGGGCGGCCAGGTGAGGGCACCACCAGGGTTTCACCTCTGTCCAGTGTGCTCGGCACAGAGGGCTCGCCCTTGACTGCGACCCCAAGGGTGAGGGAGCAGTGTGCAAGGGCCTTCAGGTGGCAGGCTCAAGGGCGTGAGCGTTCTGAGGGGAAAATGAAGGCATCTTGGGCAAGTGTGCTTAGTAGCTTTCAGGTCTGGGGTTCCTGACACGAGCCTCCGCAGCACACTGCCTTACCTCCCTGACCTCGGGCGTGCCCTGCGTCTGAGCGGCTGGTGGGAGTCACACACGTCACATGATACCAACCCGTTAAGTCTTGACTCTGCACACCCTCTCTCCTCAGCCTGAGGAAGGCTCTGCAGGTGAGCTCTGCCTCCTTCTGGCTGCATGGTCACGGGTGACTTTGCTTCTTCAAACCTCAGTTTCCTTTTCTGTAAAGTGGGGCCACTAATAGGACCCACTGCTGAGGATTGCGACAGGCCTTGATGATGTGCCACGTGCAGAGCTGTCGGCACCGCCCGGCCAAGCGTGGACGTGCTCTGTTATGATGCTGTTCCTGCTGACAGACTGGGCTCCTGCTGCCAGGCGGCCCCCATCCAGCGCAGCAAGGAGCTGACACTCACTATCAGCAGCCAAATGGGACAAGTTGCAACTGCGGGCACGGGGACAGTGTGAGGACGGGCCTTCGTGGGGTGCAGCCAACAGGAGCCCGGGGTGGGGAATTGGTCTTGGCTGCATGCAAGTTCAGGGGACACAGGAGCCCCCCGCTGGTGGTCCACCAGGGGCCCGCAGCGGGCAGGGAAGCAGCGGTGGGGAGGCGGAGCTGAGCCTTAGGGAGCCGGAATTGGGGCAGGTAAGGTGGGGCCACTTTGTCAGCACCCACCCATCCCCTGCCATTTTGTCTCCCTTCCCCGCGGTGCCTAGTCCCCTCCCCCTTTCTAACTTGAGCATTTGTGTTAGCTCTCCTCCCCACCGCTGTGGCCCCAGTCTCCCCAGCCACTCTCTGTCACACCTTCCCTCCCAAAGCCTCACCCTCCCAAAGCCCACCAGTCCCTGCGTACAGCGCCCTCAGGATGAAGGCCGGGCCTGGAGACCGATCCCTGTCCGACCCACCTCCCACCCACCCCCTGTACCACCCCCGGCTAAGTCTCTCCTCATTCCTCCGCTTTCTGTGTTCCATGTTGCATCCCTGGTGGATGTCTCAGTGCCCCCAGGTCTGCACGCTGTCACGTCTTCATCTGGCAACACTGTTCCCTCTGCCTGGAATCTTTTCCTCACCTCCCCATTCACGTGGCCAGTTTCCTGCTTGTCCCTGAAAACTCAGCTTGGATGTTGCCTTCGGTGTAGCTCCCTCACCCCCACCCCCACCCCTCCCTCGGCCAGGCTGTCCCTGCAGGGGGAGGACAGCATCGTGGTCCTGTACCCAGGCACATGCATGTTGAGTGTCTTCAGTATCTTGATATCTGAAGGGTGTCTGAATTTAGAGAAAGTTAGGGACGCAGGTGGCTTCAGCCCTAGTTAACAAATGGGCATTTTGTGAATGAATCGAGTGATGATAGGCTGGAAGAAAGCTAATTTCCAACTCCTGCATTATCTGCCGTTTGGTCATCTCAAAACAGGATAGTGTTTTGAAGAGCAAGAGAGAAGCTTTTTAGTTACAAAACTGGTAAAGCAGAAACAGCTAAGCATGTATGTCCTGACTTTAACATATGATCAGTTTTTCATATATTGAAAATTAATTTTCCTGCATTTTAAAAACCTGTTGTCATTATGCCTCAGTTTAAAAAGTATACAACAACACATTCTACTGAAAAAGACAGATGGCAAATAGGAGCAAGATGCTCAGTGTCACTGGACATTAAGAAAGTGCAATTCAGTCACAATGAACTGTTGCTACATACTAAACAGAACGACTAACACTTTTTTTAAAGTTCTTTTCTGCCCTGACTGGTGTGGCTCAGTAGACTGAGCACAGGACTGGGAACCAAAAGGTCGTCAGTTCCATTCCCAGTCAGGGCAGATCCCTGGGTTGTGGGCCAGGTCCCCAGTAGGGGGTGCATGAGAGGCAACCGCACATTGATGTTTCTCTCCCTTCCTTCACCTCTCTCTGAAAACAAATAAATAAAATCTTTAAGAAATATATTACTTAAAAATTTTTTTTAACCTGACGATACCAAGTGCTCACGAGAAGGCAGAGCAGCCGGAGCTCCCGTATACTGCTGACGGGGACGCGAATGGCACAGCTGCCTGAAATCTAAATGACTGTATTAGCTGACACCACCCCAATCAGTTCAATAAAAAAAGAAATAGGAAAAAATGGCTTAGCCACGTTGGATAACGGGTCATTTCTCTCAAGGTTAGATGTGCCCTTCCCATCGGGCAACCCCACTCCCGGGTGTTTACCCAAGAGCAATGAAGGCACATGCCCACACGGAGCCCTGCAGGAGCAAGGAGAAACGCAGGGTGGGCTCGCCTGCAGTGGGGTTCTCCCTCGCAGCGGAAAGGAAGGAAACACTGATACCGACAGCAGCCTGGGTCGGTCTCAAAAGAGTTACAGGGAGAGGCAGAGCCAGTCACAGAGGCCAGGCTACAGCCGTGAGGCCCCATTTATCCTGGCCCTCTTGGGGAAGGGACAGACACCAGAGCACTGGTGGCCAGGGACCACGTGGGAAGATGGCAGTGCTCTGTGCACTGCTGCGGCCAGGTTGTGCACGGCACACGGTCTGAGCTCACCTGTGCGTGGCTGGAAGAGGCGCCTGTCGACGTATGTGGGTTGGTCACGGTTTAGAGAAACGGCTGTCAGTGGCCCTGCTCTGAGGAGGGCTGCCAGCACCTTGCTTGGGGGCCAGCCGGCCACAGGGCTCTGTCACCAGGTGATTTATGGAGAAGGAAACAGTGACACCTGAGTGTTCTGTGGGGCTGAAGTGCTGGTCTGCCCACGTGGGCCTTTGTGCTGAGCAAGGCCAGTGGGGCAGGCATTGCTGGAACACCTGGGGCTACTGGCGACCCGAGCATACCCTCCACCCTCCCGCCTCTGGCCCCGCTGCAAAAATAGGTTTACAGTTCTTAGTGTGGAAAATAATAGCCCTTAGTATCAGTTACTAAGTAACAATACAAGAGTAAATGGTGCTGTGTGAACCCACAGCTGTGAACCTACTTTTGCCCCCTGCACATGCTGACTGACGGGCTATACCAACGTGGACCTGGTTAAGAAATACCCTTTGCTTTTCCGCAGATCTTCCTATGAGGGTTTTGAAAGTCTGGGAGGTGAGCAGGTTTCCGGGGAGGCAGCCTGCTTTGACACTGGGGACCAGTTTGAATGTTGTCGGTAATCAGCTGAAACCAGCTCCACCCAGCGGCCATGGGGTGCCACCTGGGGCGCACGGGACCGCTCGTCCTGGGCCCTCCTTGCCACCTGCTTGGCGATGCTGACTGGTGTCCTGTGGGTTTTTTTCTTCACCCTGCTGTAAATTTCAAAACAACAGCAAGGTCCCATTTTAAATGGGAAGTGAGTGAATGATGTCACTTCCAGCTGGTGGTGACATGCTTGTTCTCGCCTTCCTTCCTAACGGGGCTGCTGGAAGAGAGAGTTGAGAGCCCCAGTCTAGCCTCTGTGTGTCCGGAGTGCCGCTGGCCTCTTCCCTGGCCAAGGACACACAGCCAGGCCTGGCTGGGGCTGCTGGGGCTGCTGGGGCTGCGGAGGGAGCCGTGCCGGTGCTCGGGCGCTTTGTTTGGCAGGCCCACTGCACGTCAGAGCGGGACTCCAGAGATGGCTCCTCGCTGTCCCCCTGGCGGCGAGTCATTTTGGCCATCCCCCACCTCCCCATCTCTACGCAGCGCCCTGTAATCTAGGCCTTGGCAGGCCCTTCCCACCACTGCCCCAGACCCTCCTCCTGGCCTGGTTCTCTGGGCTTGGGGTAGGAGAAGCTCTGGTAGCCTGGCTGTTGGTAAATCCCAGTGAGATGGACAGCACCACCCGGCCCCGCCACAGCACGACAGAGAGGGGCCCGGCTCTGCGGAGCATCCAGGCTCCCTCAGCAGGGAGGAGATCCGGGTGTAGTCAGCCAGGCCAAGGGCCTTTTAGAGAGCGTGAAACTGACAAAAAGTGGACTGAGATTTTAGAGAGCAGGGAGAAAAGTGTTAAAAATACAATAGTTCATGTGTCTGTCTCATTTCCTCTGGGAGCCAGTGAGCTACATGGTATCCTTTCAAGTAAGCAGCTTAAAGAATGAAATGTTGAACACTTGATTATTGCTCCAATGAGCCACTAATATTTCCTTAATTATCCCTTTATCGTTTACAATTTAGATGAGGACCTGGTTTCCCCTTCATATGTGAGGAAAAGTAATCGAAACTCACCTTAGTCTTCGTTGGTGCAGAGAAGGGTCTGCAGCCGCGGGGTCTTGGCAAACTGGGTGACACCTGAGCCGCAGTCTCCTGGTCTCAGGGCGGTGGCAGCATTTGGAGGGGAGAATGCCTAGTGTGGTGTCCAGCATGCAGTCGGTGCTCAGTAGGTGGAAAACTGCCCATCACTGTAATCAGCGGGCGCGCCCAGAAACCTCTTTACGCCTGTGATGGCCAAAGGCCTTTAGCCAAGAGTCTTTAATGTAAGACCATTTTAGTATGCGTTCCTAAAAAATTATTATTATTTTAAATCTCTCTGGTTAGACACCCCTCTAGGAAGCTGTCCCTGGCCCCTCAGTCTGTGTGAGGGGCCCCTCAGGGTGCCCGCAGTCCCCGGCTTCCCTGTGTCACCGCCCTTCCCGAGCAGGTCCATCTCCGTCCCTGACCACAGGTCAGAGCGTGCACTCCGGCCGCCCGGACACTGAGGAGCCTCGGATTGCTGGGGGTTTTTTTAAGGTTTTATTTATTTATCTTAGAGAGGACGGGAGGGAGAAAGAGAAGGAAAGAAATATGAGTGTGTGGTGCCTCTCGTACACTCCCCTCCTGGGACCTGGCCCACAGCCCAGGCATGTGCCCTGACTGAGAATTGAACCAGCGACCCTTTGGTCTGCAGGCCGGCGCTCCATCCACTGAGCCGCACCAGCCAGGGCCCAAACTGCTGTTTGGTGTGTTCCTGCTGGTGAAGCGAATCAGCAGCTTGTCACCTGCTGACGCAGGGGCCTTTTGAAGGGGAGGGGGGTGAGCCTCCGGGAGCCTGCCTGGCTCGGGGGCTGTCTGTACGACAGAGAGGGTCAGGCCATCACACTCGTGGGAGGGCTGGCAGGTGGGCCCCCACCCCGAGCCTCCCTGCCGGCTTCTGTCTCCCAGGTCGGGAACTACAAGCGGACCGTGAAGCGGATCGACGACGGCCACCGCCTGTGCAACGACCTCATGAACTGCCTGCACGAGCGGGCACGCATCGAGAAGGCCTACGCGCAGCAGCTCACCGAGTGGGCCCGGCGCTGGCGGCAGCTCGTGGAGAAGGGTAGGGGCCCCTGCCCAGGGCAGCTCTGGGTGAATCGGCGACCTCCCTGAGCCAGCTTCCTGTCTCATGAGGAAGTGGACAGGAGCGCTCCCTCGGTGCCGGGCTGTGGTTCATCCGGGGGAGCAGCAGGGCACTGTCGTCACCTAGCAGCGAGGGCTGCGTGAGGCTCCCTCCCCTTTCCTATGACAGGACCTCTCTGGGGCGGGTACCTGAGTCTTCCATGCCAGCCCCTGCCGGCCACGGGATGTGCCACGCTTCCCAGCTGAACTCACACAGCTCCCCAGGGGCCCAAACTTGAGTGCATTCCTGTCGGCCCAGAGGCCTGGGCGCCTGGCCCCACAGCTCCAACCCCAGAGCTGCTGATCTGTGGGTCTGGTCCTGGAGTAATCAGGTGGGATGGGACGGTGACCCCTGGCAGGGCTTCTGATTTGGAAGTTTAATGCAAAACAAGGTTTTGCCCATCTCCCGTCTCCCTCCCTAGCCAAACAGGGCACTCTGGAGCTTAGCAACAGGACGCTGCTGTGGCCATGGATTGCGCTAGGACGCACTTCCCAGCAGTTGAGGGGGAGCTTGACTGATTAGGGGATTGATTGCCTGGGGCAGATCAGATTAGTGGGAGATTCTCAGGTTCTCGGAGACACCAACCAGGGGAGGCAAGGCCATGGGGCAAGGGGGCCTGGAGGGCCGGGGTTCTGGAGGGCGGGGCTGCAGTCTGCTTCAGTTGGGCCTAGACCAGCATCCTGTCTCCCCTGAGGCTGGAATGGGCCATCTGTGGGGCTTCTCGAGGAGACGAGTGCAGAGTAGGTGCCAGCAGTGGGGCAGTTGTGTGTGGGATGGGCCCGATGTCACTGGTTTCTGCCTCTCAGGACCCAGCCGTCAACACAACCCCTCTGCCCGTTCCAAGCTTGAGGTTCACAACGCGCTTGCCCCCCACCTTGTGGGTCCTGCCCGGGTGCTGCAGGGTTAGAGGTCCAGAGGGGCTCACCTTCCATGGCCACCTACCCTGCCCTCCCCACCAGGGCCTGTTCGTGTTGTTACCTGGCTCAGTCACTGTCCCCTGTGAGCACCTGGAAGACAGGACCAGTGGTCTCCACTGTCTCCCCAGCTTCCTCCTCTTCCTTCCTCCCTCCCTCACCTCGTGCTGCCCCACGCCCTTGAAATGAGGCTGGAGTGTGGGTTTCCTTCCTGAGAGCAGTGAGTGAAGTGGGGCAGGCACTCCATCCCACAGTCTGGAGAGTTCCATCCAGGCCGAGGCCGCTTCCTGCCTCCACCTCTCTTTCCTCCCCCAAGACAGGGCTTCTCCTCTGCTGAGGGGACAGCCCCCCATGCCACAGGCAGCTCTCGAGTCCCTGCTCCTGGCTGGGCTCCTCCTGGAGGTGGACAGCAGAGCTCCTGCCCCGGTCCGCCAGGAGAGCCTGAGGTCCAGGAACGGGGGCCGGGGTGCCATGGAGCCCCCAGGGGGCAGCACCCTGGGAGGGTGGTTCCTCCTTACAAGCCAGCCTTACTCAAATGAAAACTTCAGAAAGTTGAGTTCTTTAAGAACCCAGTAACTTAAAAAAAAAGGGGGAATTTGGGTAATTCCCCAATTTCCTTATTAAAGAATGGCCAAGCTGACTCAGCTTCAGTTCCTTCTTGCCTTCATCATCCTAGGAATGGGAAAGGGCACAGCCCCCGAGAAAAGTGTCGAAACAACCAAAAGGAAGCCTCCCAGCCAGACAGCCCAGCCGAGGCCTCAAACCCCCACAGCGGGGGAGGCTGACGGGCCCTCGAGGGCCTGCCCGCCCCGCAGGGCCAGTGACCCCAGGCTGTGTCCATGCAGGACCCCAGTACGGGACGCTGGAGAAGGCCTGGATGGCCGTCATGGCCGAGGCGGAGGGGGTGAGCGAGCTGCACCTGCAGGTGAAGGCCGCACTGATGAACGAGGACTTCGAGAAGGTCAAGAACTGGCAGAAGGAGGCCTTCCACAAGCAGATGATGGGAGGCTTCAAGGAGACCAAAGAGGCGGAGGACGGCTTCCGGAAGGCACAGAAGCCCTGGGCCAAGAAGCTGAAAGAGGTGCGCCCTCCTGCCAGCGGCTTCCCTGCGGCCCGTGGGCCGTGCTCCCGGCTGGTGACCACGAGGCCCTAGTCCTCCCCTGCAGCAGCGCTCCCCCCACACCCCCAGGAGTTCCTGCCTTTGCGGCTTCAGAAATAGAGGGAGGGCCACCCCTCGGGCCAGAAGGCCTTAGTGGCTAATGTTTACCCAAGGTCCAGACTTCAATCTAACCCTTATCACCCCATTTTACAGTCAGGAAACTGAGGATCAGGGCCACGTGCTGGTGGTGGAGCCCAAATCCCGAACTCTGATCCTCTAACAGTACTTCCCCAACCCCGGGGGTTGTCGCTAGAGACTGTTAAAAGCCCCTTCGGGCTAGTAGAAAGGACTCATTTAAAATTGTTCTCTCTCTCGTGTGGGTTTTCCCTCACATTTGCAAACAACACTGAGATTGGTTTTCCTGAAAGAAACAACCAAAGTGGCCACGTCCTGCCTGGCCTTGGCTCGCTGGGGGTCTCGGACCCACGTCCCTCTGGAGCTGTGCGCCCCCCGCCCCGCCCCCCTGCTCAGGCCCCTCCCGCACACCCACGCCTTCTGGTCAGAACAACGGCCTTTCCTCCTCTCCTCTGTCTCGGCCTTTGCCACATCTACTTTCCCTTTGGAGGTCCAGAGGGGCTCCCTCCTTTCCCTGGCTTCCCTCAGAGGGCCACCCCCTCTTTCCCTTCTTGCTCCAGGTCACCTGGGTGGCTGTCTCCACGCAGCCCCACTGGCCCGGCCCCACCACAGGGTTCCCGTCTCTCCCTTGCTTTATATTCTCCTCCTTGGCACTTGTCACCTTTCTAATACACCCTCAGCTTGAATAATTTCCGGTGGTTGCCTCCCCAGCTGTACTGGAGCGCCGTGCACGCCCAGGTCCTTCGGCTGGTGCTTAGGGCAGCGCCGGCACGGAGCAGGCGCCAGCGGGTGTGTTGAGCGAGGCCCTCTGTTGCAGCGCCTGTGATTCTGCCGCACGCAGCTTTGCTCCAGCCCTTTCCTCGCTTCTGGCCGCACAGGCACTTCCGCAGGCGGGGGCTCTGACCTTTCCGAATCGCGGTGCTCAGGAACCCTCTCTCT